>JAJEJO010001382.1:123638-186014 GCA_020662805.1 Glaucomys volans | reverse complement strand
TCTCTCTCTCTCTCTCTCTCTCTCTCTCTCTCTCTTTGTCTCTCTCTTTCTTCTAATTTTTATTGTTTTGGTACCAGGGACCCAGGGATGCTTTACCACTGAGCCACATCCTCAGCCCTTTTTCTTTTTTATTTTGAGACAGGGTCTCACTAAATCGCTGAGAGGCTCACTAAGTTTGCTAAGTCTGGCCTTGAACTCACAATCCTCTTGTCTCAGCCTCCTGAGTTGCTAGGACTATAGGAATGTGCCACCACACTCAGCAGTCTTCCCCTTTTCTATGAAAACAATAATCTCAAGAAATATTATCCTTGATCACAAAATAAAATGGTCTCATTATATTTGACCTGATTATTACATAAGTGCAACAACAAGACCATTAATTTTCCACATAAGCCTTCTTAAGTTTGTTTTAGCTGAAGGTTTTCATAAGGAATTTCACATTAACTCTTGAGGCTATAAAGTCAATCCAAGAAAGATCTTCATCACTGGATTTTCCTTCAGTATTTATTAATTTAGTTGAACTCCTCTATTCTCAAGGTCCTACAATATTGTAAGATTCCTGAACCTACCAGAAAGTGACCTTCCTTAATCACCTGTAAGACTTGGAATTCTTTAAGGCTAGGAATTCTTTCAGGCTGTGAATCTTGTAAGCCAGGTACCAAGCCAGTTTTCCCAAAAAGATTTTTCAAGCAATGGCATCATAATATCAACCTTGGTTCCCTAAGTGTTTGATCATACATGATTAAATGAGAACCATTCTCAAATACGACATCCTAGGTGAGGCTTTAGTTAGATAACTATTTTTCCAATCATGTCCTATTAAAAATCAGGACACAGTGAGTGCTTCCTGAAATGAGGTATAACTATTTAACTGGATTGACCTATTCTCAAAACTTAGAGACTAGTTCAGCGAGATGTAGTTCTGCTTATTCATCTTTGCTCCCATCTTATGTTTTTCTTCCCATTTAGAGATGGCTTGCCCTACAACTTTTAACCTAAATCTCTTTCCATAGCTGCCAATTCAGCTTTTAACATATGAAACTTCCTGAAGTTTCAAATACGAAAATGAAGGGGTCCAGAGCATTCCACCCCAAAATATGTCATCCTGACATAACAATTTTGAGCTGAAGGAACTGAGGAAAAGCAGCCACAAAGTGAGATCTTAGCCCTATCTACCTGGAGAAGAACATAAATTTGCTTTGTGAAGGTGTTCAACACAACAAGAGTATACTATGTTATCATTGGAGGCAAGATGAAAAAAAGAGAGTCTACACAAACCTTATCAACTAGCACTCATCTACCATTAGTTTCCCTAAATATGAACCTTCCTGAAATTTGCTACCCCAGAAGCTCAGAGTTCCTTTCCTCACCTCCCATGTTATTGGATAGGCAGAATTAATATTGTCAAAATGGCCATACTACCAAAAGCACTATACAGATTTAATGCAATTCCTGCCGGGCATGGTGGCGCACACCTGTAATCCAAGCGACTTGGGAGGCTGAGTCAGGAGGATCACGAGTTCAAAGCCAGCCTCAGCAACTTAGCGAGGCCCTAAGCAACTCAGTGAGACCCTGTCTCTAAACAAAATACAAAATAGGGCTGGGGATGTGGCTCAGTGACCAAGTGTCCCTGAGTTCAATCCCTGGTTCCAAAAAAAAAAAAAAGGACTGGGTATATAGCTCAGTGGTAAAGCACCCTTAGATTGAGTCCCCAGCACCACAGACTTAATGCAATTCCTATTAAGGTTCTGATGATATTCTTCACAGAAATAGAAAAAGCAGTCATGAAATTCATTTGGAAAAAAAAGAGGTACAGAATAGCCAAAGCAATCCTCAGCAAGAAGAGTGAAGCAGGAGGCTTCACAATATCAGACCTTAAATTATACTACAGAGTTATAGTAACAAAAATAGCACGGCATTGGCCCCAAAACAGACACGAAGATCAATGGTACAGAATAGAAGACACAGAGACAAACCCATATGAATACAGTTATTTCATACTAGACAAAGGTGCCAAAAACATACATTGGAGATATAATAGTTTCTTTAACAAATGGTGCTGGGAAAACTGGAAATCCATATGTAACAAAATGAAATTAGACCCCTAACTCCCACCCTGCACAAAACTCAACTCAAAGTGGCTCAAGGACCTAGGCATTAGACCAGAGACCCTGCGCCTACTAGAAGAAAAACTAGGCCCAAATCTCCATCATGTCAGCTTAGAACTGAATTCCTCAACAAGACTCCTTAAGCACAAATCAATAAATGGGATGGAATCAAAATAAAAAGTCTCTTCACAGCAAAGGAAACAATCAAAACAGTGATGACAGAGCCTACAGAATGGGAGAAAATCTTTACCACCTGCACCTCAGATAGAGTTACTCTCCAGGATCTATAAAAAAAAAAAAAAACAACTCAAAAAACTTAATGCAAAAAACAAACAAACAAACAAAAAGCACCCAATCAATAAATGGGTAAAGGAACTAAGCAGATACTTCATAGAAGAAAAAATATGAATGGTCAACAAATATACAGAAAAAGTTCAACATCACTAGCAATTAGAGAAATGCAATGAAAACCACACTGAGATTTCATCTTACTCCAGTCAGAATGGCAATTATCAAGAACACAGGAAATAATAAATGTTGGTGAGGATGTGGGGGAAAAGTAACTCATACATAGGTGGTAGGACTGCAAATTGGTGCAACCACGCTGGAAAGCAGTATGGAGATTCCTCAGAAAACCTGGAATGGAACCACCATTTGACCCAGTTATCCCATTCCTCAACATTAAGTCCCAAAGGACTTAAAATCAGCACACTATAGTGATGCAGTCACATCAATGTTCATAGAAGCTCAATTCACAACAGCTAAGTTATGGAAACAAACTAGGTGCCCTTTAAGAGATGAATGGATAAAGAAAATGTGGCACATATACACAATGGAAAATTATTCAGTCATATAGAAGAAGGAGGGCTGGGGTTATGACTCACTAGTAGAGCACTTGCCTAGTATGTATAAGGTACTGGGTTCAATCCTCAGTATGATGTAAAAAATAAATAAAGGTATTGCGTCCATCTACAAATAAATATATATGTGTATGTGTGTGTGTGTGTGCATGTCTATGTGTGTATATAAGAGAAGTCCATTTACAACTGTATATATATATATGTGTGTGTATGTATACATACATACATATATGTATATATGTATATATATAAAAGAAGAATGACGTTATGGCATTTGCTGGTAAATGGATGGAACTGCAGACTATCATGCTAAGTGAAATAAACCTGTCCCAAAAAACAAGAGGCCAAATGAAATGTTCTCTCTGATATACAGATGCTGACTCACAATAGGCAGGTGGGTTGGTTGGGGGGTGGTTCACTGGTTTGGGGGGGATGGGGAATGGGGGAAGGGAAGGGGGATGGGAATGGGAAAGACAGTAGAATGAATCAGACATAAGTTTCCTCTGTTCATATATGAATACACAACCAGTGTGTAACTACATATCATGTACAACCACAAGAAAGGGAAGTTATACTCCATGTTTGTATGATATGTGAAAATACATTCTACTGTCTTGTATAACTAAAAAGAACAAATAATAAAATAAATACATAAATATATGAAAAAGAATAAACAAAAACAAAGTTCCTTTCCTTTGTCTTGACACTTCTTAACAAATGTATGGTTATTAAGATGCTCCGTAAGCCTCAAGTTCTAACCATCTCCTTTGAGTTACTAATTGCTAAGCTCTCTCCTGTGTATGCACAATGCATATGTTATTAATTTTTTCCATTTTCTTCTTAATCTATCTTTTGTCAATCAAATTTACAGGGCCCCAGCCAATGAACCTAAGATGTATAGAGGAAAAAGTTTCTTCCTTTTCTATCCTACACTGCCATGAAAACAATAAGACATAGTAAAAGTCTCTGGATTTTAGAGGGGTCAGGCAGGAGGGATATCATTTATAGAAGTTCAATTTTAATTTATGAAAGTAGAGTCTACTAGATTTTTATGGATTATAAATCAGAGGAAAGTATAGAGCCAGAAAATAGAACATTAAAACAACATCAACAACATTCCAGACAAAAACTGTAATTCTCTTCATCAATTCATTCCATCCTGTGTAACTGATTTGTGTTTCACTGGATCTTGGGTAAGCAGTCTCACAAAACCATCAGCTTCTTGACTAGAGCTCCATAAATCCTTAGGCAGTCCACTGGTATGATTTCAAAGTTGTTTAAGCAATGCTATAGGGAAGGCTGTGCCCAAAATACCTGGTATAGTCTTTGTCCATAGGACTCTAAGACTGTCCTTGTGGAAGATGAAGTATTCTGGCCTCTAACTGATTTTAAGAGCTTTCAGGGAAGCATCAGAGTAAAATAAATGAACAAAAATAGTCTATAGATGACGAAAGACTTAAACTGCTGATAATTTTCAAAAGAATTCTGATGAGAGTTCATTACAAGACTAATGCAACTGACAAAGAATTTTGATTATTTCTGGAGCATGCAAAACCAGATAGTTAATCCAACAGTTTTAGACAGCAAAATTATAAACATAAAGAAAACAGTGAACATTACATTTACTTTATAAAAATGGATTAGCATAATCTTCACAGAGAAAAAAATCTTGAGATATAAGAATAGTTCTGAGATATAATATACCATGAATAGATCAAGGACATAGGAAATATATGAAGAATATGCAGGAATATCAAAGAGAGATTCAGTAAGTCTGGAGTAGATCCTAAATATATGTACATTAATAAAAATGTGTTGGTAAGTGATATGACTCCCCCAGGTAAAAACTGCTGACCTAAAAGATGCTATGTTCAAATTAAAGACATAGCCAGGTATAAATTTTAAAAGCAATTGAAATTATGACTTGTAGTCCATACTCTCTAATACCATGTGAAGTACACCAGGATTCTAGAAGGTAGAAACTTATCACAGGAAGCTGGGGATGTAGCTCAGTATAGGGCAGCTTGCCTAGCATGCAGGAGCCCTGGGTTCAATCCCAGCACAACAAAGAAAAAAGAAAAAAATAGGAAACACATGAATATGACACATCTCTAGGAACTGACACATCTCTAGGAACTTCTCACAAAGCAATTTATGAAATGTTTATATTGATATCATCTTATCCATGTAAATTTCACCTAGGGGAGACTAAGCATCTTTTCTGTTTTGACAACTTTGTGCACTCAGCTCATGAATAATAACATATCAAATAAACCTAGATATTTCTAGCACCTCTCTTTATAAAGTAAAAAAATAAGTGGTTGTGTTTTTTTCCTAGGAACCTTCTGGAAATTTTCAAAGATAGTTGCAGGTACAAAAGAAACTATCCTGAGTATTATTTTATTTCATTTTATCCTTAGGATTCAATTTGGGCAATGTAAAAATAAAAGATGGTCAGAAGATTTTTAACATTTAAGGTAGGCATCAAATCATCAGTGCCTGAGAAATAATACTTGTCTACTCATTTTTAAAGTGACAGAACATTTAAAAGAGATAGTAACATGATTGCAAAGAAACCTAACTCTTTCCTAAGAAAGAGTTTGTTTTCTTAAATAATTCAGAAAATAATAAACACAAATAAACTTGAAAAAAGCCAAGGAGACAGGGCTGGGGTTGTGGCTCAGTAGTAGAGTGTTTGCCTAGTATGTGTATAAGCACTGGGTTTGATTCTCAACATCACATAAAAATGAATAAATAAAATAAAGGTATTGTGTCCATCTACAACTAAAATATTTTTTTAAAAAGTATGTTTAGTAATCAATATTCCAGAGTTCAGTCTTAGTTAAAATCATCTAGTCTTCCAGTGAATGGCATTAATTAAATTTAATATCAGTTTGGGGTTTTAAGTTATTTATAGATACTGGAAATAATCTCCAAGTTGACCTACTATAAAACAATTATTGCTGAAGCAAAATTTTTGTCAGGTAATGAATCAGTTTGATTAAGTATAAATTTACATGTTTCCTAACCTTAAATATTCAAAGTAATGCTAGCTTATTTAATCAATAAACCTTACAAGTATGGAAAGGATACATCCAAGTAGAATAAACATCTATGTTTATATTACACCTAATATTGATAAGTCATAGAAGACATAGCTTTTTATAACTAAAAATATTAAACTTACCTTGTTTGCCAAAGACTTACCTAAATTTGGCAAACTTGAATTCTTAAAAACTATTTCTAGTTAGTTCCTGTAAGAGTATTTTTTAAAATTTAGCATATTAAAATATCAGAAGTTCAATTTCATTCCAATTTCTGGGATTTTAGGACTATTCAATTTATGTAAGAATTTATCTGTAAGCCAATCAAAATAAAGTTCCTTACAGAAAACTTATACTCTATTTTATTAATACTATTCAGAGAACTAAGGCACTACACTCTCATACAAAGAGAGTTAAAGACCTTTCTGATCTTGTAGACATATAGACACAAATAGATCTCAGCTTCAATTCTATAATTTTAGTCATGGTACGTTCGAGAAATAGAATTACAAAACTTACCAGTCTGTATCAAAGTCTTTTCTTTTCCCTGTGAGTACAAGTTATTGATTTGAGTTTAAAATAGACAACCAAACAGAATAGACTAACAAACCAAATGCTTTGTCATTTCTCATTCAACAGACAAGATCTCCATAAATTTTTGTTTACAGAGATCACCAAATCTGACAAAAAAAAACAAATTCCCAGTGGGGAATAACTTATTGGACACAAGAAAACCAAAACCAAAGTCAACTTAGAAAAAAGTTCAAATTAGGAAAACAATGAGTCAACAGAATTTTCTTCCCAGTTTGGATTTACCTCTTGGAGCCAAGAAAAGATGTGTGTATGAGATGTACTTCTTTGGCAACTGTGTTTACTGGCTCTGATAGGTGAATCTATCAGGTAAGATAGCAGAACCTCTAACCTGCAAAAGGATACTTTTCAGCCAAAGGTAAAATTTATGACTCTCATATTAAAATAAACACAAAGAAGATTTTTTTACTCAGATAATAGGTAGAAATAAGCAGAAGTTATAATCAGTTCAAAAGAAAAGTCAAAACATCACACATTTATAAGAAGTAAAGGAATGTTGAGATGAATTACAAATGGATAAAGCTGGGGGCATTTCCGGGGGCGGGGGTGTAGAAGGGAGAAAGCTAACTCACTATCAGAGAGGACAAATTTATAAACATATCAGTCATCAACAACTTAAAAAGAGGTGTAAAATATCTCAAAGACAACAATCAGGCTTAGAATCTAATCAAAGCCCTAAAATGTATGCTAGAGAAAATGCATAGTTTTTCACTGAAACACAAATTTTTTTCTATAGTACTCATGATATCTTTATTGCTACGAACATGTATTTTTATCAACATGTACCAACACATCTAAATAAATTTACCTCCAATCACTTTTTCGAGCATACTAAGGAAAAATTAATATAAACTATTTAAATTTCATACTGTATGATTTAAAAGAGAATTTTAGAGAAGAATCTACATAAACATGGCTCCAATGTGAAAGGCTGAAGTATGAGAGGAAGATCATTCCATTGATGATATCCCTCCTCATTCTCCACTGGGATGATATGACCAAACCAAGAAATGTAAATAGAGTTGGAAAATCATAAGTGCTATGCACAAAGATAGACGCATACACATACCAAATTTGGGTGGAGTATACTTTTAGAATATATTCTAATGTATTTTTAGAATGTATTCTATAATTTTTTATACACAGTGGTATATTCAAGTATAAATATGTAATAAAGTTCACAACCAAATAGTTCACAACAAATATAAGGACAACTCAGGTACCTCTTCATAAGATACGATTTAGCAAGCAGTGTTATTTTGACATTAGCAGAAACCTGATTAGATCAAAATAATAATGAACAAAACAATAAAACAGTACTTCATTTAATCTAGGAGACGGAAAGTACAGAATATTATCATATATGATCAACTGCAATGCTGCATAGAACTTAACTGTTACAGAAAGTAAAAAATACATTAAATGTCAATTTATAAATTATATTTTAAAGAATATATGGGTTAGTAAAATATACCTTTAAAATTATCAGATACATTTAAATTAATTAATTTATATATTTGCAATACACTTAGAAATTTAATAAAATTCCAAACTATGATAACATTTATTATATCTACTCTCTATTCATGCTAGTATTGGAACATGTGCCTTGACACAGTTCTTAAAATCCTGGGCAATAGACTTGGAGTCTTCTAGGCTGCTGCTTCTAGTTACTAGCTGAGTGAACTTGGGAAGTTTCTGAACCCAAACAACCTCTATTTCTCTACTATAAAATGGATATAATAATGCCTATTCCAATGGATTTCTATAGAAATAAATCAACTAAACATGTATATGTACGGAAAAAAATGGAGCATGTTATCAGACAGACGATATGTGCACAAAAATAATCGATCACTTCGCTATCTTAAGCAGAGCTAGATTAAATCAGTGACTTTCTCCTATCCCCCTCCCACTCTTTTAACTTTACTGTGCCTAAGGACAACCTTGGGAGTTGTTTAAAAAGGAGACTTATGGGCCCCATATCTTGAATTTGTAAATTCATGGATTTGGACTAGAAAAGTACCCTGGATGATTTTTTGATGTGGATGGTCCCCGAATCCCTCTTTGAGAAAACCTAGTGCAGGTGCTGGGACACCCGGTTGTTGGGAATGCGGGGGCAGGTGTGCTGTGCTCTAGTTAGCCTTTCTAACAGATTTAACATATGGTTTAAGGCAAGATTCTTACTTTTACACCTCCTTTAGCCACCTGTAAAGTGTGAATAATAATTAATTCTTCCTTATCATAAAACACTAAATGAGAATTCAGAGATCAGCACTATTGCTTTTGTTCCAGGTGACACTTTAGTGAGTTATGACCAAGAAAAAGTCAAAGTTTAAAAAAGAATAAAACCAAGGGGAAATGTGGTTGGTAAAAGGCATAAAATTATGTATGGAATGAGGCAGGATATGGACAAACTGAAAAGTGACAGACAGCAAAACAAGAATGCAGCAGAAAGATAGAGCAGAAAAACACTAAATACCAAATGTCATATGTTTATTTTGGGAACAGGGGATGAACAGTTATACACTCTGAAGAGGAAAAGTAGCAAAGGGCACAGAAAGAAAAGAAATGAATACACAGGAGAGGAAAACTGAATGTCAAAAGCAGGAAAAGGAAGGCAAAGGGGGTTCTGGAATTTAAATCTTGTCTAATTAGTCCCTTAAGATCCATGAGAAAAGAAAATTCTGCTGAAGGACAAAAACTAAGCAGAATTTCTAAGGGAAGAGCACAGAATCCAGAACCTAAAGGGCAATTTGTAGTTGAGAGATTTTTCTTTTAAGGCAGCAAATACCCACACAAGGATTTTGTTAAAGGAAATTTGATTATAGAGTCACTAGGAATGATTTAAGGCATTTTCATTGACTCAGATGCCAGGATGAAAGACTGACTTTCAGAAATAGACCAATTTTAAACCATCTTTAAACAAATATTTGTGAAGGCAGAAAATCTCTGGCTATTAGTACTATTAAAATAGGATACGGAGTTTTTAGATGAACCTATGTTTATAATAACTTGTAGAAAGAAATCATGTAAGTGGAAAAAGTCCTGAAAAAGTTGAATATGGAAAGAAAAAATGTAAAGTGTAATAAAACATCAACTATAGCAAGCTAATTCGAGGTATCAGTTAGACTTGTCCTGCTTATATTTCTCTGTAATTTTCTTTCCACCTTTCAAGCAGGCAGCCATGCTTTGTATTCCCTTTGTCAGGAGTTGTGCAAAGCTAAAGTTACTTATAATCAACAAGCACTTATATTTTTTGTGAGAGCCAAAATTCATCAAAAGATACTATGGGGGGCTGGGGTTGTGGCTCAATGGTAGAGTGCTTGCCTAGCATGTGTGAGGCTCTGGGTTCCATTCTCAGTAACACATAAAAATAAATAAAATAAAGGTATTGTGATCTAATTGTAGAAGCCCCCAATGCAGAAGGAACAAAGGGTGGACAGAAAGAGCAGTCAGCTATGCCAGTTGAGGTTTTAAATGTTCTAAAGGGCTTTTAAAGGTGAAAAGATTGCAGTACTTAATAAGCGTTGTGCTTTTAAATAACATTCAATTTATTCAAGTTGTACATATAAAACTAGTTTTCTTTAAGCGAAATTATGTTCCAAAAAGATTCAGTCATATTTTACATTTTTTCAAAAAATATGGTCTTCATTTTCCCCCACATTGGGTTTAGTTAGGCTTTTTCATCATTATCAATCTATTTGGGGAAAAAATTTCCTTATAAATCATTTTCACTTACTCTTTGATATATGTCTATTTCATAAGTTCAACAGATTAAAATTCCTTAAACAGACAACCTCTCATTTACAAAAAATATCTTAAGCATTATAAATTATACTGATATATAAATTATATGATTATCTGAACCAATTTAAACAAACGACAAGTGAACTTACAATTCAAGAAGCAAAATCTAAGATTCCTAACCATTATAAGTCTAATGAATCAAATTCAGTCATGTTAGATCAAGGTTCTCTTAAAAATTCAAGCACCATTTACAAATTTAACTGATTCTCTTAAAAATTTCAAATTAAAATCTTCTGTAATATCGAATTACCTCAAATTTTTCTAATCTAAATCACAAGTTAATATATCAGATCCTCTAACTTTTTAAATGCTTAAAATAACAAAAATAACAGCAATCATTGCAGAGTTTTTTTCCTAAACCTAACATTTTTACTGAATCTGATTTACTTCAATATCATGAAGTGACTTACCTATCTATGGAGTACATATAGTACATATAGGCTGGATCAGAGATCCCAAGCTGCTTTATAGATCATTGATTAGACATTTGAGACCATGGTCAAGATGTGATGTTATCTCACAAAGTCATGAACTTATCTGTGGGTTTTTTTTGTTTTTGTTTTTGGTTTTTGGTTTTTGGTTTTTGTGGTGCTGGGGATTGAACAACCCAGGGCCTTGTGCTTGCAAGGCAAGCACTCTACCAACTGAGCTATATCCCCAGCCCATCTGTGGGGTTTTTATGGGAACTTTTGCTTGCTCTATATATCTTTATGTTTATAATAAACTCCACCCAAAACTCACTAGTTTAAACAAACAATTATATCTGATGATTCTTTAAGTCAGAAATTCAAGAAGAGATTGCTCCACATGGCTTTGAATAAAATGATCATTTGTTGTATTCAGTTGATAGCTGAGCTGAATTGGGTTGGGCTAAAGAGTTCAAATCAGTGTAACTCTTCTGGTTTGTTCATGAGAATTGTTAGAAATCTGGTCTTAGGTGGACCCTTCTCCTTGTCTCTTTCTTGCAGGGAGGTCAAACTTCTTACAAGGCTTCTTAGGACATCAAAAGAGAATGTTTCATGAGGCCCAGAACTCCCAGAACATTATTTCCACTATATTCCATTGATCAAACTGACCATTAAGTCCAGTCCAAGTTCAAAATTTGAAGAATTAGACCAACTTGCAGCCATCTTTAATCTACCCCAGCTGAAATATTCTTGCTATATCAACTGAGACTATACTCAAATGACCTTCTATAATCTGGCTTCCAGAAAAGTACTATGCTCCAGCAGCTTTTAAATTTCACATTTTCCAAATTTTTACTGTTAAGCATTTTCAAATTTAATTATTGATTTGGGAAAAACAGAATTCTGTGCTTCCCACCCAGGCTGCTGCTAATCTCCTAGCAAATTATTAGAGTTTAAAACTTATTAAGTTTATACCCCAGAACTTTTCTCTAACTGACTTGGAACACTAAGTTTTGCTTTTTATCTGCCTCTTCAGTCATAATTTTATAATAGTTATATTACATACTTTATTGGGAAGGTCAGAGATTTCCAGATCCCAGATTGTTAGAGCCAGAAATGTGGCTTCAGAGACTTCAGAGGACATGCAAGGTGGTGAACTGGAGGCAGAAGTTCTACTAACCAGCAAAAGATTTTTACTCCTCAAGCATGCAGCATAATTGTTGGTCAAGGTTGGGGAGGGAAGATTATTTTAGCAGTAAGCACTATGACCCAATAACTTAAACCTGGGTGTCTGAAGGGGACTCCACAATACCTGTGGGTTTTGTAAAATTCTTGGAGGAAAAGTTAACTGAGTCTCAATCATGACAGAATGAATTATTCTCCAGCCTCATTAACTTGAGGTTCAGAATGGGATTTGAATTGGCTATTTAAAAAACAATGTTGTATTTTTTGCAGACCTGAGCTTGGACACAAGGATTCACACTGGTCTCAACTGCAGTCTGAATACTATTTGATAATTCTCTTACTATCTTTCAGTGAAAACTACATTTTACACTCCAATTCCCATTCCAAGTAGCTATTACAAACTTTATGGTCCCTACTCTCATATTCCCAATTGATGGCCCTGTTTTCTTCTTCACAGAAAACTCAATTTCTTGCCCATGTATTCCCCCAAATTTACCTCTGCTTATATGCATTCCTCCCTAATGAGTACATACCTTCTCCTTTAATCCCAGATCAATACATTCAATCCAAGTTAAATTCCACAAGCAGCTGAGATAAGACTAGAGGGAGAAGGACTATCTTAAATAGATCAATTAGGAAGGACTTCTTGAGAGGTGCAAATTGAGACCTGACAAAATAAGGAGCTAGCCAAAAAGAACAGAAGAATCAATCAGGAAAAGAAAGGCAAACCTCTGAAGTTGTGAGGATTGGGTTGACCTAAAAAATCAAAGACCAGTATGGCTGAAACACCAGGGGCAAAAGAGGAAATGGTATAAACAGGCATAGGTTATGTAATTCTTGAAGCCCGGTGAGAAGTGTGGATTTTACTCCAGGTACCCATCACACCAAGATTAATGGGTAGGGTAACCACAATGTAGGGGGAGACTTCAGTGGTTGATTTGAAATGAGGAAGACTGGAGGTAGCAGGATCAACTTTAAGAGAAAATGAAGATACCATTTTGGACACACTGGGTATCCGCGAGATATCTAAGTAGGTATGTAAGGTAAAATAAAGTTAAATTTTACATTAGGGAGAGGGTTCAATGTCAGCACACCAATTAAATTCTTGCATGATACAACTCCACCTAAATAGTGGAATATATAAGGAATGTTCTGGACTGGAGATATAAACTTGAGAATCATCAGTCTATAAATAGGAATTAAAGCATGGAAAATGAATATCGCGACTTTGGAAGAAAATGTATAAAAAGGAGTGAGTCTAGCACTGCGATAAATAAATAAACCCTGGTAAGTTTTGAAATACTCCCCCAGTTAATCCTCTGATCTCTCTCCTCTATTGCTGTATTAGTTCAGGATCTCATTTTCCTTCCCCTGAGCTTTTGAGGAAACCAGGGTCATTATTAGCTGTGTCTGTGCTTACTAAGCCCTTTGTTTTTCCACCATGTCGATTGGATTGGCACGGCATGCCATGCTTCCCCACTCCTGCGTGCCTTCGCACTTGCTCCTTTCTCCTTGCACTGTCCTGCCTTTCCTTGTTTACCAGGTAACAAATAATCTTATTCTCATTGTAAGACCCATTTTGACCACTATTCACCTCTTTTGACCACTCCCACCACTGTAATCTCACAAACATTACAATTCCACCTCTGAAATTGTTTTCTACTTGACTTTGGTTGATTATCCTGTAATTTCTTGGGGCCAAGAGTTATTTCTGATACATGTTTCTATCATAGTGCTTTATACATAGTAAATTCTTACTAAGAGTTGGTTAAATGAATGATGTAATGCATCAAATGAAACATCTCCATGTTTTTCACCAAAGAGTATTTCTCAATATTTTTCTTTTCCTTCTAATTTCAAAGGAAGATGGCCCTCTAAATCTCTTGAGTTCAATTCCAAAGCCCTGATTTCCAACTCTTTTTCCATCCAAGGGACTTGATGTGTTCTTGCATTTCCTTGTTTATCTCCTCACTCTCTTTTTCAACCAATTTTCCCCCCATCTACTATCAAGTAAATTCAGGTTTTAATTATTCATCCACAACATCAATACCTTGACTCTACTGCTTCTTGTAGATACTTCATTATGTGTGCAAGACCTTCCCATCAATGTGAGCTACAAAAACACCTCTCTATTCTTGTCTAGCAGGTAACTGTCAGCTTGCACAGATGCACACAAATACATAAAAACCCAAACAAAAAGTAAACCCTTAAAGAAAGGAAATATTTTCCTAATATTCTATAATTTTGCAAGATCATTATGTAAATGCTAAACCAAATTTTAGAAATTACTACTTGCTTGGTTACATTTAACATTTTAGGCAAAGGTCACTTTCCTTCTTAAGCAGTACTAGTCTTTGTTCTTCCAGTAACACGTAAAGTCCAGAGGATAGAGAAGATAGTTCTTAATTTTTAATGATACACCTCTGAGAATCTGATGAAAGGTAAATAGATCCTCACCTTAGAAAAATGCACATTGTCATTTATGCTTAGCTTCAGAAGTCCACAGATCCCATAGAGTCCAAACATGGACCCAGATTTCAAATTACCTAGTATAAAAATTTCACAGTAATTAGAGATGGCTTAAGGTTTCTTTTATGTAAATATTCACTTTCTAATTTTCCTCAAATGAAAATGTATTGTGCTGAAATATATAAATGTTTTAAAAATATCAATCCCATTCTATCTGATATACTTAAAGGAACTTGTAAAATAAATTCATTATGTAGTGAACCTGTCAAAGATTGACAGACATTGGACTAGCAGTGATTATAACAGGACTGAGGATGTAGCTCAATTTGTAGAGTGCTTGCCTTGCATGCACAAGATCCTGGGTTCAATCGCCAGCACCATAAAAAAATGATTACATAAAAAAATGATGATAAAAGGCACTCAGTTTTCCCATCTGTAAACTGGAGTGATTAATATTAATCACTCATAGTATATAGATTAATACTTGCAAATTTCTAATAGTTGTGAATTTTCCATGCCACCTCTGGGTCACCTGTTATTTAGGTTGGAGTTTGCTTTTTTAGTCTTGAAGCAGATATAATGCCACAGCTGTTTCCTCAGCTATTCTGTTTTCTGTGAAAGAACACCTGCTTAGAATGTACCTAAGGAGTTATTTCTTTGTTTTTTGATAATTAAAGCACTGCGATGGTGATGGCTGACATCTGGATTCACTTTTAAAGACTTCACTGTGTTTTCCTGGCTCCTCGGAGACTCATGAAGTATAATACATTAGATGGAAATGTGGTGATGTGCTTCACTTTGCAACAGCAATTTTACTCTTCCTTTGTTATTTCCCCACTGTGGTGAGTAAGAGCTGTCACTCGGTTGCTGCTGCTAAGAGATTAGGGCGGCTGAGTTGATCTCCAGAAATTTAATATGTCACATAATGCCTGATTAATTTTTATTCTGGCTTTGATCTGAATTGATAAATTCACCTGGGACTACCATATAAAATCAATATCCAGGGACTAAAAATTTTTGAAAACCAGATTCATAAAGAACATGAAATTCTAAGGTCTTTCAAATATTTCTAAACAGTAATACAAAAGAGAAATTTGAAAAAGTATTCTAATGTTATATATTAGCCTTAAAGGCTACAGTCCTCAGTCTCCACGTAATAATAGCTCATTAACTTTTCTAGGGTTTGCTTTCCAGTATCATGTGCCCATGTTTCAAATGATATTTTCTTATCCTGTAACAGATACAGAATGATACGCAAATGATACATAACAGAACCTGATTCTGACTGGATGAGCAGAAAAGTTTATTGAAAGAAGATGGAAGAACTCAGAGAAACACTGGGAGACTAGAGAAATAGGCATGGAACCAAGCCTCCAGGAACAAAGTTTAAAACTACACCACAGAATTGGCCCAGGGGGAAAGTCACTGTCACTACTTACTGTTATTCCACCAAATACTAAATGTAACTGCTGCCACTCCTGTTGCCCAGCAAGATCAGTGCTGCACCAGGAATTTAACCTTACAAACACTGCCACTGTGAATATCAGATACCCTTATCAGCAAATTGGTTTTCAAGCAGAAATCTTCCTTCCTCAAGCTACTAACCTTCAAATCAAAGGCTTCTGCAAGTATGTTGAACATGAAGTGTAGCCCAGATCGGTGCCCTTGTTTTGAGAGTCTGGAAACATTTTCAGTGTTTACGTTGGGGAAGCAGCACTTACTGCATAAGATTGGAAAATACCTACACAAAGTAAATGTATTTTTAAAATCCTAGGCTACGAGAAAAGATGAAAAACACTATTCTAGGAGATAATTAATTTTGGTTAAGAGTATATGCTAAGTGTCAGATGTTTTAAATTATATTTTTTAATTCTCACAAAAATAGATAATTTAAATATTTTAAAGATGGGAAAAATGAAGTTCAGAGAGGTTGTTACTAGTCAATCATTTTGTTTAACATGGAGAACACACATTCATGTCCAGGCTTTTGCCTTCATGTTTTCTCTTATTTCACAGCATAACCCTATTTTCTATTTCCCAATCTCTAATGCATATAGAAGCAGTGGTGCACCAAGCAGCAGTGGGGTGGAGAGCAGCATGAATGCATCAGCTCTGGAAGCAGGCAACAAGAGGTGCATTATCTGTGAGAAAATTTAAAAACAATAGAAATCATACTAATAATAGGTCTGCTTTTAAACTACTATCATCATGCAACATCAATTCTAAAAAACATCAGTAATAAAATATTCCTTCTTGCTGAGGTGAATTATTTCCCATTCCTTGATAGACCTATATAAGAAGCCTCCAACTTAACTTTGAAAAGTTTATTTTTAAGACAAGATTGTAGACTCGGGGTATAGCTCAGTGAAGGAGAATTTGCCTAGCTGTGTGAGGTTTGGGTTCAATCCCCCATGCTATCAAAAAGGGGTGGGGGAGGGAGACTAGGTTGTTTAGGAAATGTAACAGAAGCCCATGGACAATCTTATGGTCTTAGAATAGACCACAGAGAGTCATTTCACACACGATAGACCAAAGGACCTTATAACACTGTTTCTAAGAAAAAACTGAATTCTCAATTCCATTTTGGAAGCACATCTCTCCTAATATCAGTAATATCCAATATCAGTATTTCCTTCTAGATACAACAGAGTCTCTGATAGACAGAAACTCAATGAACTCAACTCAACTCAAAAGAACCAGATGGATACTTTTTCTAAGCGAGATTGAAAAACCACAGATAAAGTTCAAATTTTCCAGTTTTCTTTGTAGGGTAAATGAAGGGCATTATTGGCATTCTTCATTATTTATTTAGAAATGTACATTTCTGATTTGGCAAAATTAGTTGACTTTTATTGTACAAATGGCACAGTACAACATTATATTAATTTGAAAACTATAGTGCATATACAGAAAAAGCTATTGATAGTAAAAATGATTAAGTGACATAGTACACTAAAAGTGGCAGATTATTCCTTAGTAAATTAATGAAAAACAATAACCTTTTGTATTAGGGTCCTCCAGAGAAACACACACATACACACACACATACACACACACGCACACACACACACAGAGGAACATTTACTATTAAGAATTATTATTGTCTGTAATAATTATAAACATATAAATCTCACTCCAGTCAGAATGGGAATTATCAAAAATACAAGCAACAATAAGTGTTGGTGAGGATGTGGGGAAAAAGGTATACTCATACATTGCTGGTGGAACTGCAACCTGGTGAAACCACTAGGGAAAGTAGTATGGAGAGTCCTCAGAAAACTAGGAATGGAACCACCATTTGACCCAGTTATCCCACTCCTTGGTTTATACCCAAAGGACTTAATATCAGTATACTACAGAGACGCAGCCACATCAATGTTTATAGCAGCTCAATTCACAGCAGCTAAATTATGGAACCAACCTAGATGCTCTTCAACAGATGAATGAAGAAATTGTGGTATATACACAATGGAATATTACTCAGCCTTAAAGAAGAATGAAATTATGACAGTTGCAGGTAAATGGATGGAGTTGGAGAATATCAAAATCCAAAGGCCAAATGTTTTCTCTGATAAGCACATGCTGATCCATAATGGGGGGTTGGTAGGGAAGAATGAAGGAACTTTGGATTGGGCAGAGAGGAGTCAGGGGAGGGAAGGGGTTGTGGGGGGTGGGAAAGATGGTGGAAAGAGACGGACATTATTACTCTATATACATATAAACTATACTACTGATGTGATTCTGCACCATGTATAGCCAGAGGAATAAGTTGTCCTCCATTTTTGTACAATGTGTCAAATGTATTCTACTATCATGTATAACTAATTAGAACAAATACAAAATAAAAAGAATCCAGACTACAGCAACTGGGTGGGTTTACCCAGATCCGATGTGTATGATAACAATGAAGACACCAAAGTATAGCTGAAATAAATTAACAATCAAAAACAATTACTTGATGTGGATTCATTAAAAAGTAAGTTATAAATATTACAGTTAAAAATAAATACATAAAATATATAATTAAATAATATGTAACAAAATTATTATATAATTATAAGGAATTGGCTCACACAATTGTAGAGGCTGAGGAGTTCCAAGATCTATGCACAGTAGGCAACTGTGGGATGGAGGAGATCTGATAGTATATATAATTACATTATAAGTGTGAAGGCCTGAAAACCAGGACGGGCAATTGTTTAAGTTCAGTCAACTACAAGTCCGAGGGCAGAATACCAATGTCCCACAGTTCAAACACAGCAGAGAGAAGGAATTCTCTCTTACCCAGCCATTTTGTTCTATTTAGGCCTTCAAAAGATTGAACGAGTTCTACCTACTGGGAAGGCAATCTATTTTTTTTTTCTATTTTATTTAATCTACTGGAGAAATGCTAATTCCAGAAACAGTCTCATAGACACATCCAAAAATGTTTAACCACATATCAGAGTACAGTGTGGCTAGGTAAATTTGACACATAAAATTAACCATAACACATTTTAAAAAGCCTATTATTTCAATATGTCATATGAATACAGCAGAATATATAGAGCTCTCTTAAAATTTAAAAGAAATGTGGAAGAGTGTAGAACTAATTAAATGACATTATAAAGAAGTAAACAGATAAATCCAATATGTAGGTCATTTAATAGAACAAATGACCTTGAAGTACATAGTGGATATAAGACATAATATGTGAGATTGCTTTAAAATTCCAAAGAAAGAAAAAAAAATAAATGAAAGAAAAAAGGAGCAGATGAAGTGAATGAGGCAAATATGGCAAAAGCTTGAAAAGTATTACTATGGGTGATTGGATATAAGGGAGAATACTGTTATACTTTTCTCTCAGACAAACTAATATTTATATTACATATAACATTTGATTTGTCTTTTTCATATCAAATAAGTCACAAAGTCTTGTGGATTTTAGCTTCTAAATATTTCTCAAATATGTCATCTCTTCTCCTTGGCATATTCAGATTCTAATACTATTTAATCTAAATGACTGCAAGGTCCTGCTAGCTGGTTTTCCTTCCTGCCATTAAACTTAGATAATTATAATCTGTTATTCATATAATTGTTAGAATCATCCATCTAAGCAAAAGCTCATGAAATTCACTAGTTTAAAACTTTCCAATGGCTTTCATATCCTTCAGGATAACAATGCAACTCCTCTGTGAGATTCAAAAATTTCTTAAAGATATGGCCCCATCCTACCTCATTTTTAAAAATATTAACTCAAACACCACAGTCTTCCAAACTTTTGTACTCCAAATACGCAATGCTGTCTTAGACCTTTATGCTACTGCATTATGCTCTTAAATCAATATGTTAAGTCCTTGTTATTCTCCTCTGATAAATTTTTCTTCTTTCCCAAACTCAAACAGCATTAAATACTCTGTACTCTGTGCTCCACACACAGTGTTAGAGGTTTTCCTCCATACTAGATCTTAAATTACAGAAAAGTAATTGCTTTTTGGTCTGACTTCTACCAAACTGTGAATTTTATTAAGACAGTGGCTATGTCTTTTATCTTTGTAATCCAAATATTTAGCACAGTTTTTGGTATAAATATTATATGCTCCAAAAATTTTTTTACACCATTTTTTTTTTTGGTACACAAATGGAGTACAACTTTTCATTTCTATGGTTGTACACAATGTAGATTCACATGGTTCATATAATCTTACATGTACATAGGTACATAGGGTAATACTCTGTCTCAATCTACCATCTTTCCTTCCCCCACCCCCTCCCATCCCATTTTCCTCTACACCATCCAAAGTTCCTCCTTTCTTCTCTTGTCCACCCCGCCACCCCTCCCAACCCCCAGGTTATGTATCATTATCCACTTATCAGAGAAAACATTCGACCTTTGGGTTTTTGAGCTTGGCTTATTTCCCTTAGCATGATATTCTCCAACTCCACCCATTTACTAGCAAATGCCATAATTTTATTCTTCTTTATGGCTGAGTAATATTCCGTTATGTATATATACCACAGTTTCTTTATCCATTCATCAACTGAAAGGCATCTAGGTTGGTTCCACAATCTGGTTACTGTGAATTGAGCAGCTATGAACATTGAGGTGGCTGCATCACTGTAGTATGCTGATTTTAAGTCCTTTGGGTGGGACTTAAAACCAAGGAGTGGGATAGCTGGGGTCAAATGGTGGGACCACTCCAAGTTTTTTGAGGAATCTCCATACTGCTTTCCAGAGTGGCTGCACCAATTTACAACTCCACCAGCAATGTAAAAGTATGCCTTTTCCCCACATCCACGCCAACACTTATTATTGTTTGTGTTCCTGATAATAGCCATTCTAATTGGAGGAAGATGAAATCTTAGGGTGGTCTTAATTTGCATTTCTCTAATTACTAGAGATGATGATCACTTTTTCATATATTTTTTGATCACCTGTATATCTTCCTTGGTCCATTTATTGATTGGGTTCTTTGAATTTTTGGTGTAAAGTTTTTTTAAGTTCTTTATAAATTTTGGAGGTCAGTGCTCTGTCTCAAGTGTGTGTGGAAAAGATTTTTTCCCACTCTGTAGGCTCTCTTTTCACATTATTGATCGTCTACTGAGAAAAAGCTTTTTAGTTTGAATCAGTCCCATTTATTGATTCTTGTTTTTACTTCTTGCGCTCTGGGGGTCATGTTAAGGAAGTCTGGTCCTTAGCCAATATGATAAAGATTTGGGCCTACTTTTTCTTCTATTTGGTGAGGGGTCTCAGGTCTGATTCCTAGATCCTTGATGCATTTTGAGTTGAGTTTTGTACAGGGTGAGAGATAGGGGTTTAATTTCATTTTATTACATATGGATTTCCAGTTTTGCCAGTACCATTTGTTGAAGAGGCTATCTTTTCCCCATTGCATGTTTTTGGCACCTTTGTCTAGTATGAGATAACTGTACTTATGTGGTTTTGTGTCTGTGTCTTCTATATCTACTTGTCTATTTTGGTGCCAATACCATGCTGTTTTTGTTACTATTGCTCTATAGTAGAGTGTAAGGTCTGATATTGTGATACCTTCTGAATAATTCTTCCTGCCCAGGATTGCTTTGGCTATTCTGGATATTTGTTCTTCCAGATGAATTTCACGATGGCTTTCTTTATTTCTATGAGGAATGTCACTTGGATTTTAATTGGAATTGCATTAAATATGTACAGTGCCTTTGGAAGTATGGCCATTTTGATTACATTAATTCTGCCTATCCAAGAACATGGGAGATCTTTCCATCTTCTAAGATCTTCCTTAATGTCTTTCTTTAATGTTCTGCAGTTTTCATTGTAGAGGTCTTTCACCTCTTTTGTTAGACTGACTTCCAAGGAATTTTTTTTTTTACGCTATTGTGAACAGAGTTGTTTTTGTTTTCCTCATTTCTCTTTCAGATGATTCATTGCTTATGTATATAAATGCATTAGATTTATGTGTGTTTATTTTATATCTTGTTATTTTGCTGAATTCATTAATTAATTCACACCATTCGTGTAATCATACATGTACATAGGGTAATGATGTCTGTCTCATTCCACCATCTTTCATACCCCCACCCCTCCCCCTCTCTCATTTCCCTCTATGTAATCTAAAGTTCCTCCATTCTTCTCTTACCCCCCACACCAGGGAAAACATTCGGCCTTTGGTTTTTTTGGGATTGGCATATTTCACTTAGCATGATATTCTCCAATTCCATCCATTTATCTACAAATGCCATAATTTCATTATTCTTTAAGGCTGAGTAATATCCATTGTGTATATATACCACAGTTTCTTTATCCATTCATCTGTTGAATGGCATCTAGGTTGGTTCCACAATCTAGCTATTGTGAATTGAGCTGCTGTAAACGTTGATGTGGCTGTGTTACTATAGTACGCTAATTTTAGTCCTTTGAGTATAAACCAAGGAGTGGGATAACTGGGTCAAAAGGTGGTTCCATTCCAAGTTTTCTGAGGAATCTTCATACTGCTTTCCAGAGTGGCTGCACCAATTTGCAATTCCACCAACAATGTAAAGGTGTGCTTTTTTCCCCACATCCACGCCAAAACGTTATTTTTTGCATTTCTCTAATTACTAGAGATGTTGAACACTTTTTCATGTATTTGTCCTTTTCCTTGGCCAATTTATTGATTGGATTCTCTGTATTTTTGGTGTAAAGTACACCAAAGGTACTTTATTTATAAGTTATAAATAAATGCTTTATAAGTTTATTTATAAGAACTTTATTTATAAGTTCTTTATAAATTTGGGAGATTATTGTTCTATCTGAAGTGAGTGTGGAAAAGATTTTCTCCTATTCTGTAGGCTCTCTTTTCATATTATTTATTGTATCCTTTGCTGAGAAAATGCTTTTTAGTTTGAATCCATCCCATTCATTGATTCTTGCTTTGATTTCTTGTGCTTTGGGAGTCTTGTTAAGGAAGTCTGGTCCTAAGCCAACAAGATGAAGATGCGGGCCTACTTTTTCTTCTATTTGGTGCAGGATCTCTTGTCTAATGCCTAGGTGCTTCATCCATTTTGAGTTGAGTTTTGTGCAGGGTGAGAAACAGAGGTTTAATTTCATTTTACTACATATGGAGCTCCAGTTTTCCCAGCACCATTTGTTGAAGAGGCTATCTTTTCTCCAGTGTGTTTTTGACTCCTTCGTCTAATATGAGATAACTGTATTGATGTGGGTTTGTCTCTGTGTCTTCTATTCTGTATGATTGGTCTGCCTGTCTATTTTGGTGCCAATACAATGCTGTTTTTGTTACTATTGCTCTGTAGTATAGTTTAAGGTCTGGTATTGTGATACCTCCTGCTTCACTCTTTCATCTCAGGTTTGCTTTGGCTATTCGAGGTCTCTTATTCTGTCAGGTGAATTTCATGATTGTTTTCTCTATTTCTATGAGGAATGTATCTATGCTAAACCCATGGCCAACATCATTCTGAATGGAGAAAAACTGAAAACATTCCCTCTAAAAACTGGAACAAGGCAGGGATGCCCTCTTTCATCACTTCAATTCAATATCATCCTTGAAACTCTAGCCAGAGCAATCAGACAGACCAAAGAAATTAAAGGGATACGAATGGGAAAAGAAGAACTCAAGCTGTCACTATTTGCTGATGACATGATTCTATATTTGTAGGATCCAAAACACTCCACCAGAAAACTTCTAGAACTAATAAATGAATTCAGCAAAGTAGCAGGATATAAAATCAATATGCATAAATCTAATGTATTTCTATTCATAAGTGATGAATCCTCTCAAAAAGAAATTAAGAAAACCACTCCATTCACAATAGTGTCAAAAAAATACTTGGGAATTAATCTAACAAAAGAGGTAAAAGACCTCTACAATGAAAACTACAGAATACTAAAGAAAGAAATTAATGTAAACCTTAGAAGATGGAAAGATCTCCCATGTTCTTGGATAGGCAGAATTAATATTGTCAAAATGGCCATTCTATCAAAGGCACTATACAGATTCAATGCAATTCCCATAAAAATCCCAATTCTTTGATATTTTAAGGAGGGAACACTAAATTCCAGCTTAAGGGTAGGACATGGGTACAGAATTGAGAAAGGTTGAGAGAAAAATGGCAATTGAGATGACTCTAATAAAAGTAATCTCAATACTTGGAAATGAAGTAAGTATAAGGAACAGGCTAGGTTATCATTGTGATAAAGTAAAACAGAGAGTATAATACAAGATCATAGAGTAGTCCCATTGAGAATGTAAGAGAATTGGAAGTTAAAGAAGTAGGTTGGGTGTTAAATGCTGCCTATGGAGGCATTATTTAATTTAGAAGGCAGCTATTGTGTGATGAAAGGCAGTAATTAGGAGAATATATTAGCACCATTAGAATATGGTGCTAGTCCCATAAGGAATAACAAGGTCATCTTTCACAGGAAATATAGTACAGACAAAATAGGGTTCAAATACTGACTGTTACTTATTAATGGTACAATCTTGAACATGCTACTTAATCTTTCTAGGTCCAAGTTTCTTCATTTATAAATTTATATAATGAGATTAGCACATTATTTCAGCAAATCAGTGATTTATTTCAGCTTCAAGGAATAAAACTCCAACTTGAATCAGCATAAGCAAACAAAAAAATTATAAGACTACTGATTACATCAATGGAACAAAATAGAGAGCTCCAAAATAGATCCACACAAATGTAGTCAACTGGCATTTGACAAAGGAGCAAAAACAACGCAATGGTACAAAAATAGTCTTTTCAACCAAAGGTGTTGCAAGAACTGTACATCCATGGACAAAATGTCACTCAATCTAGACACAGATTTTTATGTCTTTCACAAATATTAACTCAAAATGCATCACAGAGCTAAATAAAAAAGACAAAATTATAAAAGTCCTGGAAGATAACATGAGAAAATCTAGATGACCTTTGGTTTGGCAATTTCCTTTTAGGTACAAGACCCAAAGCATAATGAAAGAAAAAAATCTAAGAAGAAAAACTTAGCTAAAATTCAAATTTTTTGCTTTAAGAAGGAAGCTAGTAAGATAATGAAAAGATAAACCACAGACTCGTTATTTTGCAAAATACATATCTGGTAAGGGACTGGTATCCAAAGTGTATAAAGAACCCTTAAAAATAAACAATAAGAAAATGGATAATTCAATTTAAAAGTGGGCAAAAAATTTCAGGAGACACCTCACCCAAGAAAATATCATATGCATATGCAAAGATACTGAACATCATATGTCACTAGGGAAATAAAAAAAAAAAACAACCATGAGAATACCATTACATACATGTAAGAATGGTCAAATCCAAAACACTGACAATACCAATCACAGTGTGGGGAAAATGGGATACCAAGTCAACTAGGAAATTGCTATCTGAAGGCACAATAGATGATGAAGTATATAGCAGAAATTATCGCAAACTGCTGCTTGCAGTAACTTATAAGATGAAAAATCTACCTAAATGAAATTTTTGAATATTGAATTTACTTTAAAACAACTGTAGATTCATGTACAGTTGTAGAAATAAGAGAGATACCATGTACCCTTTACCCAATTTCCCTTAATGGTAACATCCTGAAAAACTGTTATTAATTTTCCTTACTGTGAATTCTACTTCATCTGGTGTTAATACAACTACTTCTGCTTTCCTTTGTTTTATATTTGCATGATATATTCTTTACGGCCTGCCTATATCATTGTTGAACTTCAGTCTACCATTCTAAATTGTTTTTTCTTTCTTCTGGCCTCCATGATTTCTGATGAGAAATCAGATGTTATTTAAGTCTTTTTCTTTGTTAAGGTGTGGGTTTTCTGTGGTTGCCCTCAAGAACATTTTCCTTGTCTTTAGTTTTCACTAAATTTAACTATTATGTATACTGGCATGACTTTTTTAGATTTATCCTGTGTAGGTTTCACTCAGCTTCTTAAATCTGCAGAATTTTGTCTTTTGTCAGAGTTTAAGTATGCTTTCAGCTCTGTTTTCTTCTCTCCTCCCAAACTCCAATGACGCTACTACTGTTAGGTCTTTTGCTACAGAACAAAATGTTCCCTAATTTTGCTTTTTTTTTTTTTTTTTTTTGCCGTGCTGGGGATTGAACTCAGGGCCTTATGCTTGCGAGGCAAACACTCTACCAACTGAGCTATATCCCCAGCCCACCACTATGTTTTTATTATTTATGTTCTTCTTTATACTTTCTATTTCTTTGTTGAGGATTTCTATGTTTTAAGTTTGTTTCAAGTGTGTTTATAATTGCTTGATGAGACATTTTTATAACTGCTGCTCTAAAATCTTTGTCAGATAATTTTAACATCTATTGATTATCTTTTTAAATCTGATTGAGATTTACCTGGTTCCTGGTTTGAGTGACTTTTAAATGAAACCTAGAATTTTTCATATTATGTTATGAGAATCTAGGTTTTCCTTAAAATTGTTTTTACCTTGATTTCTCTTGCAGCATTTCAGCACAGAAGGGTTGCCACCTTCTTACTGACAGGTGCAGGTAGAAGTCCAGTCTCCCTATTTGATTTTTGTTGGCTCTGAATGGGAGGGAGGAGCTCTTTGCTACTGCTGGGTGGAGGCTGGTGTTCTGGTTTCTTATGTGATCTCTAATGACACTGGTGTAGATAACTTCATTATTGCTTAGTGAGTGATGAAAGTCCTGATTCTCCACCAGGTATTGGTGGGTACAAGAGAACTGCCTAAAAAAAAAAAAAAAAAGAGAGAGAGAGAGAGAACTGCCTCTCCATATGGTATCCACTCACCATCATAGAGGTAGGGGGAAGCTCTTTATAGGTTATGGAAAGGAAGGACACCAAAAAACAGCCTTATGAGAGTAGAAGTTGAGATTCTGCAGTCAATATTTGCTAATGCGGTAAGACCACAGTTTGTTTGTTTACTTGTTTTTCCTGTGATATCTGGCAGGAACATAGTAGTTATTTTCTAAGCCTTCTCTCTTAAGAACATTTTCCCTTTTCTGGTCTTTTGTCTAAAGAAGGCAGTATTTTCTTGAGGCTTTTGTTGTCTATGCCTATTGGCATTTCTGAGTTGCTAGCATCTTCAGCTCCAAATCTACAACAGATAAGGCAATATATGTAATGTGGTATCCTTTATCCCCATTGCCAGGGTACCATGTTGTTGCCTGAGGATTGAGGTTTCTAGCTGGTCTGCTTTCTTCTTTCCAGCTTTCAGAATCTTTTTGTTCATTTTACAAATAATGTCCAAGGTTGTTGTACTTAGCAGGATGAAGAAGGAAATATATATCTACTACATCTTCCCCAGAGCATTTAAGAAACTTTTGTGTTTCACTAAAGAGTTTTGTAGTAAGGACACTGAAAGTATCATCTGATAGTTCCAGGTGAGTATGACAAGATGCAGACAAGGATCTAAACTGAAAAATGGGCAGTATTCAAGAAAATTTAGAAAGAATATAGAAAGTTCACAATTTGTTAGGTTGAAAGATAAAACTTTCTCATCTCCAGACTCTCCAAGTAAAATATAACCTAGTGGTATAAATAAAATGAAGAGTGTACATATAATATCTTTCATATAGGTTTCCAAAAGAAATAAGATATTAACTATTACACCTTATCAGCTGGACAGAAGGGGTTTTGAAAATTTCAAGGTCATAGTGTCACAAAAGTCTTTTCTCAAAGTAAAAATAAGTTCATATATAGAGACAGTCTTAAAAAGAATCATATTAGTTGTGACTTTTTAAGAATGACATAGATTATAATCAAATACATAGAAAACACACAATTTTAATGTAAATTGTATAGTAGAAGGGCTGTTACCATGCCTTGAAAAGGATGGAGAGAATTCACACATGCAAAAAGACCTCTGTGTCCCTAACTTTCTAATGGCCAAAAGCAGGTTAAGAAAGCTAGTTAGTTGTCAACATGAGCTCCTCCTTTAGGTGTATCCAAAGCATGATGGGAAACGACAAGTGTCTCACACTGTATTTCCCAGAATTAAAATTCAGAGAACATAATGATCCAGAGAGTCACTTCCAGAAAGTTAAGCTGGGACCTAAATAAGGAATATTGCCTTTTCCAGGAGAAGGAGGTTCTGGCTTCATGTGTCTAGGTGAATTCCAGAATTACTTGTGACCAATGACTGCTTTATGCTGCCCTTTTTGAATGTGATTTTCCTATTCTTATTTCACCACTGAACATTGGGTATGTGAGGAATAGGTAGCTTATATTTTTACTTCATAGATTTCCACATTAAGAGTAATTGCCACATCTACATCTGAACCTGATGTAGAGTTCAGAATTCTGAAGTTAAGAGTGTAGAACCATGATTGGATGAGAATTAAAGGGTTTTGAGATACAGGTGAATGTATTTTACATCTGAGTACGAGGGAGAAAAGACGTCACATCCATCATCAGGTTCATGGCTGAGGCCTCTGTAAACAACAGATTAAATAAAAAAGCATACACATTTATTTAACATAAATAAGTAATTTTATCATGTAAATTATTTTTATCAAATAAATATTTAGTTTTACAAGATAGAGGAGTCTTCAGAAATGAAGAGTTGGAGAAACTCAGAAACCTGTGTATTTTAAGGTATATTTAATAAAGAAGTTGATAGTTGTGGAGAAGTATGATTGGACAAAGAAGGTGTAATCTAATTATAACAAACTGGGGGAACTTAGTAAGGCCTGTTTGTTCAGATTCTTTGTGATCCTGTGTCTTCAGAGACATGGGTGTTCCTTTTTTTTTCTGGGCATAGGGAGGGCACCTCTCACTATGATGGTCTTGTAATATACTTCAGGAGAAGGTTAGAAAATTCTTCCTAGATTTTATGGTATACACCAGGTAAGAAAAATGAGAGGAAGTAGGGAAGGTGAGAGTGACTTTCTGGCTTCTCCTGTTTTATCAAATGCAAGATGCTATATTTTGGGTTAGTATGCCCTGATCCCCATTAAGAGGTCCAACATGAATAATTATGGCCAGAAGGTAGACTGTGATGATTATAAAAATGGCTACAATTCTTCACCCCTCTCTATTTCTATGTTCTTTGAAATATGACTTTATAGTTTCTCCCATTAAAGAGTGGAATCTATTTCCCCATCCCTTGAATTGAGATGCACTGGTTTCTTGTTTGGCTAACAGAATATGGAAGAAATAATATGGTGCAAGCTTCCCTTTCTTAGGCATGGTGTCTATGATAGAATGTCCAGACTAATCTCCTGGATGAAAAGAGAGAGATACATAAGCCATCCTTGTTACCTTAGTCAGACATGCAAGTGAAGACATCATAGATGAGCCCTCCCACTCCAAGTGAATACAGAAACCAGCTAAGGTGAGTTGACACTGGCCCAGATCAGCAGAACTGCCTAAGTGACCTGTACATTTATAAGCAGTGATAAATGCTCTTGTGATAAGTCACTGAATTTAAGGTTGGTTGTCAAACAGAAGTTTTGTGATAATAGATAACAAATACTTAACGATTACTAAAATAGCTGACTTCCTTTAGCTCCATTTCTGTTTCCTTTAATTTCTTCTCCATACTGTTTTAACAGTGATATTTCTGAAGTACAAATCTGAATACGAGTTTCTTTATTTAAAATTATTCAGTGGCTTTCCAATTCTTTCAAAATAAGGGTGTGGTTAGTCTCATACAATAATCCAGTCTTAGCCAAACCTACTTCATCTCTTATTTTATTATTTAATAATTTACACTGAAGGGCTGAGGCTGTGGCTCAGTGGTAGAGCACTTGCCTAGCATGTGTGAGGCACTGGGTTTGATTCTCAGCACCACATATAAACAAATGAATAAAATAAAGGTCTATCAATATCTAATATATATATTTATATATAAAATAATTCATACTGAATTCAGACCAAATTCTGGTGTGTTAAAGTGGAACCTTGTTGTTTTAAAATATGCATTTAAGAGTTTTGATACTTCTTCCTTTTAAGACCTAGGACCTCATTCTCTTCCTCTTGAGTGTGTACTTGGCAACTAGTTTTTAATTAATTCCCCTCCTCTTCAATCCTATCCAACCACAAATCAACCTTTTATTTCTATAGATATGCCTGTTTTGAACTTCTTATATAAATGAATGCATGCATTCTATGGTCTTTTGTGACCTGCTTCTTTCACTTACCACAACGCTTTCAAGAATCATTCATAGTATAGCATGTATCAGTTATTAATTCCATGTTATTATTGAATAATATTACATTGTATGGATACACCATTCATAAATTAATGGTCCATTATTTATCCATTCATCAGTTATTGATCATTTGAGTTATTTGCATTTTTGGGCTGCCTAATGCTGCTATGAACATTTGTAAACAAGTTGTTATGTAGATATGTTTTAATTTCTCTTGAATATATACTTAGGAGTGAAATTGCTGGGTCATGTGGTAAATTTATGTTTAACATTTTGCTAAACTATCACTGTTATCTAAAGGGACTACACCATTCTTACTAGTTGGAATGAAGTTTCCAACTTCTTCACATCATTATCAATACCTGTTATTATCTTCCTCCTCCTCTTCCCCTTCCTCAACTGGACTCTCCAGTGGTTTTGATTGGTATTTCCCTAATGGCTAATGATGTTAATCATCTTCTTGTGTTTATTGTCCATTTTATATATATTTTCTCTGAAATGTCTGTTAAAATCCTTTGCCCATTTTGAAACCTGGGTTGTATATATTGTGGTGTAGTATTCCTTATATATTTTAGATACAACTACCTTATTTGATATATGATTTCCAATTACAGTACTGTCTTTCATTCTATGGGCTATCTTGTTACTATTAGTGTCTTTTGAAGTACTCAAAACTTTTTTTAATGAAATCTATTGTCTATTTTTTCTTTGGACTCTACTGCTTTTAGTGTCATATAAAAGACTTTGGTTATTACAAGGTCTTGAAGATTACTCTTATGTTTTCTTCTAAGAATTTTTTAGTTTTAGCTCATGAACTTAAGTGTACGGATCATTTCAATTTGATTTTTGTACATGTAGAAAGGAAGGAGTCCAACTTCATTCTTTTGTTTGTGCCTGTCCAGTCATCCCAGCACAATTTGTTAAAGGAATTTTTCCCAATAAATTATTCAGTGCTTTTGTTGAAAATCAAGTGACCATAAATTTAAGGTTTATTTCTAGACTCTCAACTCCATTCCATTCTTGTACATGTTTACTAATGCTAGTACACACTGTCTTGATTATTATAGCTTTTAGTTAATTCTGAAATGGTGACGTGTGAATTCTCCAACTTTTTCAAGATTGTTTTGTATCCTGGGCTCCTTGCATTTCCATATGTATCTTAGGATCAGCTTGAATATTTCTGCAAAACATAGCAGCTGGAATTTTCATATGAATTGTTTTGAATCTGCAGATCAATTTGAAGAGAAATGCATCATAAAAACATTAGGTCTTCTGATCCATGAACATAGGATGTCTTTCCATTTATTTAGGCTTTCATTAATTTCTCAGAAAAATGTTTTGTAACTTTCAGTATTTAAGCTCTGTAATTCTTTCCTTAAATTTATTTCTAAGTATTTTATGCTATTATAGATGAAATTGTTTTCTTAATTTATTTTTGGATTATTCATAGCAAGTGTGTAGAAATGCAATTGTTATAAATTGATTTTGTATCTGCAACCTTGCAGAACTCACTTTTATGAAAATCTTTTTAGTGAATTTCTTAGGATATTCTAAATATCATGTTATTTGCATGGCTTTACTTCTTCTTGAATGTCTTTTGTTTTTCTTGCCTAATTGTCCTGGCTAGAACTTCTAGTAAGATGCTGATTAGAAATGGCAAAAGTAGACATCTTTACCTTGTTCCTGTTCTTAGGGATACATTCAGCTTTTCAATTGTTAAATATAATGTTAGTTTTGAGTTTTTCATAGTGCCTTTTATTAGGTCGAGAATGTCCTCTCCCCTTTTTGTTCAGTAATGGCAATTAAACCCAGGTGTGCTAGGCAAGAGTTTTAGCACTGAACTATACCCCCAACCCTTATAGTTTTTATTTTGAAAGAGGGCCTAACTAAACTGCCTGGGCTGGTCTCAAATTTGTGATCCTCGTGCCTCAACCTCCAAAGTAGCTGGGATTATAGGTGTATGCCACCATACCTGGCTTAAGGAAGTTCCTTTCTATTCCTAGTTTGTTGTGCTTTTTTTTAAATCATAAAAAGGTGTTACATTTTGTCAAATACTTCTTCTGTGTCTATTAAGATGATTTATGTCATATTTAGTTTTTATGCTATTGATATGGTAAATAATGTTATTTGATTTTCAGATATAAAATCAACCCTGCATTCCTGGGATAAATCTCACTTTGTGAGAGTGTGTAATTCTTTTATAAATTGTTGGATTAGGTTAGCCTAGTAGTTTGTTGAAGATTACATCTTTAATTACTTCTATTTCTCCTACCCTTAACAGTGAGTAAAATAAAATATGTATGCAAGTACTGTAAGCTAATCATTGCATCTGAGAATTCACTGAATGCTAAAGATAATCTCTAAGGTACTGACATGTAGTGATTTATATTTTGTTGAAAGCACATGCTATAGGAATGGCAGAAAGGGTATCATTTAGTTAGTGAAACTAGTCTCTCAAATTAAGACTTCAGATCACCAAGTGGTTTTATTTATTGTCTAATTTTTTTAATTAAGCATTTTGGGAGCAAAATTATATACTATGAGGCTTGCATACCTCATTTGAAGCCTGTTACTGTCAAGGTCTAGTTTTATTACAGAGGATTTTAACACACACACACTCCCCAAAATACCTGTTCAAAACCAAGAATTGAAAAGAACTAAAATGCTTTTAGTGTCATATAAAAGGCTTTGGTTATTACAAAGTCTTGAAGATTATTCTTATGTTTAGATATTCTAAAATACTTGGTAGAAAATCTATAAGAAAATCAAATGGGATCTGATTCAAACACCACAGAATTTGAAATCTTTTTTCTTTCATTCTCCTCCCTCTCAATTTCTTATAGGAAACCACATATAAGGGCTTTTGTCTTGACACCCCTAATCCTCTTCTTTCCTGTATCCATCCATTCATTTTATCTTTTAGAAGTTGCACATTGTAGCCTGTAGGCCAAATCTGACCTATGCATACATTCAATCAGATACATTTTATAAACAAGTTTAATTAGTTGTCAATATTTGTAAGTTGGCAAATGACACATAAAAATCTCTGTATCTGATTTCTCCTGAAAAATTTAAAGTTGGGAATATGCTGCCTTTATTTCATAAATAGGTAGTAGTGAATAGCGACTGACTTATTCAAATAGAACCTGTCCCTTTAAGTTTGTCAGTTGTTATCAATTCCTATTGTACCACATATGATTATTTTATTTATGGTATAAACCTGACTTCTATAAATATTGGATTTTCTGCCTTCTACTGTTGTCCATTGGATCTATACTACACATGGCTATTTTTACTACTTATGATATAGACCTGACTTCTGTAAATATTGAAATTTGTGCCTTTTGCTCTTGTCCTTTCCAATGTATATTAGTCTTTCTCAGCTTCCTTCCAGATTTTTGCAATTTTTTCTTTTATATTGAGCAGCAAAACAAAAGTTCTTAGAGCTCTACAGGATCCTTTGAGAACTAACAAGAAGCCAGAGATGAGCTGTAGCCTTTTGGGCACTATAACTAACAACATTCCTACTTCCCTATCAGAATAAAGGAGAAAATTCACAAACTGATTATAGTAACTTTGTACCCGTGAGATCTCTTTTCGGGATTGAAAGCCCAGCTTTGAGAGACAATAAAAGTGGGAAAGTGATGGTCCAGCTGTGCTCATGGTTGTTAGAAAAGTAGAGATTAACAAAAATTGGTCTCTTGGAAGGTAGAGGGGAGGGAGAGAGAAAATAAATAGTATAGTAACATCAAGGAGACCTATGAAAAGGAACTGTCAATGACTTACCATAAATAACATATATAACTCAAATGATGGAGAGAGATGTTAGTTTCTCTGAGAAGTATCTCCTGTAAGATTGTACAAATTTTTGTGGGAAAAATCCTGTTTTACTTCAGTCTGTTTACTCTGCCCTTTAAATTTTTACTTGTTTCTCAAAGACCTCAATTGTTTTACAGATACTGAGACAACCTTTTAGTACTTAATATTTATTGCAATTAATTTTCTTTCCAAACACAAGAGTTCCCCTCCCCTTCAATAAGGAGAGAAGAGATTTCATTAAAAGTTCAATGGAAAAATAAGACCTCAAAAATCAAAAGTGGCATTAGCAATGCATGTACATGTTTGGACTTTTAGATCAGGTTAGCAATCCTTTGCTTAATGAAGAGGAGGTAATATGCATGCTATTTTCAAAACAAGATGAAGGCTGTTTGCCTTAATGTGGTTATATACTCCTTGTAAAATTAACCTCTACTTCTTTTTAACCAGTTATTTTTAGAAAGCAGCAGATCTACTCAGTAATAGTAATTGAATAATTTATTTATTACACTGTTATAGTGCAAGGTGGACTCCAATAATTTAGATCAGAGTAGATAGGCATATTATATCTCTATACAACTACTAAGAAACTACATAAGGAAGTTATATTTTATTATTTGCTCCTTTGTGTCCCTATTTCTAGTGATTTAATATTTGTAAAAATAGAACTCAGAAAACCGTTATGGGTGCTTAAGTACGCACATATGTTGATTCATTTATATACAAAATGCTTAGATTCTTGGACTAAAATAAAACCTAAGTAAATATTGGCTCTAATTTTTATAATTTTCACTAATTCTGAGAGACTTCTTTACACAGCCTTGCCTCACAAGTTAGAATGCTGGATCCACCCACTTCTTCCTTCCCTATCTTCAACAAATTTTGCTAAATTCTTTTCCTACAGAACTGGCCATGAGATAGCTGGTCACCTACAATTTTCCTACACTGTTCAAATTGGTTTTTTGAAATTCCTAAAATACCAGATTCCAATGGCTGCAAACATCACCCACAAGAAATGTGCTAAAAAGTAATGTCCATCTTTCCCGTTCTTGGCCACGTGCCCTGCTCTCCGCTACCGACCAGCGAAGCACTCGACTGCTCAAGCCATTAGTTCCCCACGAACCGAGAAATCTTTGCACATCTAACCAATGCTACTTGGGAAACTCGAGGTATGTGAAGAGAGATTCCCTTCATTCAGGACATGAAGAAGACTTTCCACGTTTTTCTCTACGCGGCTGAATTACTCTACTTATGTCTTTGGACTGCCTTCACGATTCGAAAGACTAGATACATCTCACCTGAAAGGTGAACCTATCGCAACCGGACGCATGGTGTACTCAAAAAACTTGATGTACTATCGGATTAATGGTACGTCCCACTGTAGCGCATGCGCCATAACTGCCGCCCACTCTTGCTTTAGCGCACCTGTTCTTTTCTCCTTCACGCTTCTGCTCTTTCCCAGTCTTCCATTCGAACTTCCCGGTTGCAACTGAATTCACCAATCACAAACGGTCTTCCTCCGGCCCCGCCCTGCCATCCGCCCCTCCGGAATCCGAGCGCTGGTTCGCGCACACCCCTCCCTTCCTTACGCACGCTGCGCACTGATGTCATCTCCTGACGTCATCGTCGCCCAGCGCCGGCTGCCGCCTGGGCCACTCCCGCGGGCCGTTGGGCTGCCTGCCTAAGTCCCGCCCCCAGCTCACCCCCACCTCGGAACCGCTCTAGTAGCGGCGACCCATGTGGGGGTTCAGGCTCCTGCGGTGCCCACCGCTGCTGCTCCTGCTGCCGCAGCTTGGAATCGGAGAGGCCTCCTCCAGCCTGCAGGCCGGAACCATGAACCCGGGCGGCAGCGGCGGTGCTCGATGCTCCTCTTCGGCCGAGGGACGCCGCCAGCAGTGCCTGCAGTTGTCCACTGTGCCAGGAGCCGACCCGCAGCGCTGTAACGAGGTGCTCCTGTTGGCGGCAGTAGGAGAGGGATCAGAACTGCAGGACCTCCCTGGGGACCCGGCAAAGGAGGAGCCGCAACCGCCGCCCCAGCATCACGTCCTCTATTTTCCTGGGGATGTACAGGTAACCTGGGGCCTAAGCACCTGTTTCCCCCATAGATTCACTGGGTTCCCTTGTGGCGGCCGCCCGGTTTCTTGCCTTCCCTGAACACACCCACAGTCGGCTCACGCTTCCGTTATTCCATGAAACCCCAAACAGTCCCTTCTACACCCTTGATCCCTTCCCATTTAAACCCAGAGGAAAGTGTCCTTGCAGAGACCATCGCTAAAGAGGCAGCTGTCAATCCAGGCATCACAGGGTGGAATTTGAGACATACTGGGAATGAGACACATAATGTATGCTCATTTTTTAACTTGGCTTCTTAGAAGACTCTGGTGCGTGGTGTGTGTGTGTATGTGTTAGTCAGGGGACTGAAAGATGGCTTTTAGATTAACTCAGCACCAGCACATAGTGTTCAGAAAACGCTGATGGTAATTTTAAAACAAACAAAAAACCCATTACGAAGGTATGACACTTCCAGTAATTCTAAAAAATGGGTGATGGTGGAAGAAAAGGGACAGTAATTGCTAAGTTTGTCCATATTTTGATGCTCACCTAAATTTTCTACTTTTTGTGTTTTATGTTTATTATTGATTTTATAGCTGCAGGCATACCTTTATTATTAATTTGATAGCTGCAGGCAAATATTCATGGTTATGTTGTTTTGGAAGCTGGGTGTTAATCCAGAACTGCATCGTCTAACACATTAATCATAATTAAGTAAAATAAAAAATCCAGTTTGTCACTCATACTCTTTGGACTGCAAATGCTCTGTCTCTAGAGATGTCAGGTGTGCCCTGTATTGGACAGAGCAGATAATATTTCCATAGAACATGAAACTCATCACATAAAGTTCTGTTGGCACTAATAGGTAAAGCTAGAATATAGCTAGCTGTGTTTTTTATTTCATAAAGCAATATTATTGTTTTTGCAATCGAAGCTTTAACATGGTATGTTTGACTTCCTCCCATGAGTCAAATATTGGTAAAATATATTTAATATTTTCCTTTGCTCTCAAAATAATTGACTGGTTTGGTTGACTGCTAATAAAACCTATGAAAAACTAGTATTTAGATTTAGGAGAACATTTACACATTTGATACCTTTGTACTCTGGGAAAACAGCATGTGGTATTTCTGACAGAATTCCAGAAATTTGTGACCAGCTACTGCAGGCATTCCTATAGCAATGGCAATGATGGTAATGATGATTAACATTTATTGAGCACTTATTAAGTGTTTGAAAAGTGTGCCAGGCAGAATATAAGTCTTCAGATAAGGTCTAAAAAGTTCTACAGGTAGTTTATTACCATCTTTTATTTCAACATCTTTTCTTTATGTAGCCTCAGATTTCAGTAGCTTTTTGTACAGTTATAATTTGTTCAGTGTATGAAGTACTGTAAAAACCTTAGGTCTTCTAAAAGAGAAATAGGTTATGAGGTCAAATTCTTAGATTTGAACCCAAATTCTATATTTTTTAGCTGTGAAATTCCTGGCAATTGTTAAATCTCTCAGTATTTCAGGTACTTCAGCTATAAAATGAGAGTAATAGTGTATAGAGAGTCAATGGAGATTAAATATGTGATTACCTAATAAGTTCTAGTCCTTTCTCATCCTTCTGGGGACTTTTTATTTTATTAGAATACCCTAGTGTTACATTCTTGAACTTTTCCTCCATCTTCGCTCTCCTAGAGATCTCTTTCAGTTCTGTGGTCTTATGTATCCCCTACATGAAGACAACCCTTGACATTTGTGTATCTACTCTAGACATATTCCTCAACTTTAGGCTTGCCAATTGCATGCAGTTATTTCCTTTTGGGTATTTAGTAGATATTTCAAACTAAAATCACTGGATATTTACTGCAGTGCAGTCTTCCTTATTCCAGTTAATGGAAAATATCTTTTCAGTTGCTCAAGTTAGAAATCTTGAAGTCGTCCTTTAGATCTTTATTTCATACCTCATTATCTAGTCTATCAGCAAATCCAGAATATTAGTGAGTGTGTATGAATATATGATTCATTAATCAATTCAGTATTTCATGACATTTGGATCATTTCCAATTTTTAACTTTTTAAAAATTTTGCTAAAGAGAAGGATATATAGATGACCATGCCCTAAGCAGTGTGTCCTGGTCATGTACCTTGGGGCTTTCTGTGCTCTATCAGGCAGCCCTTTTTAGGGTGTCCTGTTCTGGTCACTCTAGCCTGCTTACTTGGGATGTGTACTTTATGCCAGCAGAGATGTTCTCTTGATGCATTTTTGATGAGAGTATAGCTTATACCTAATATAGTTCTCCTCACTCTGCTCTAAGCAAGAGTAGACTACCTGGTTTAAATCTTTACTTTATGAATATTTCTAAACTCTTAGGGACATGTTCAAGTTTTTCTAAAAATCCTTTGATCCTTACTTCAATAGCAGTAATATGGTGGTCCTGTAAGTTTTTGCAAGTCAGCAAGCATCTAACTGGGGTAAGCACCTCTTAATCTCTCCCAGAGGTTCTCTTGTTGCCTGCCTCATTGGGGATGAGAAGAAGCATGGCTTCCATGCTTTACTCCTACAAGGATAGTAAGTGCATTGTTTTCCCAAGTAGAATGAAATCCTCTCCAAAGAAAGTTCTTTTCTGTATGTAGGTTGGCCATAGATAATAGCCTGGGCTGCAGAAGCAGTTTTGGCTGCCTTTTAGCAAGTCCTATAGGAATGTCTGGTGCCTCTTTTTAGAATATGGAAGAATTTATCCTTTTTTCTCAGATCTAGGATTTGACAGAACAGTTAACAATCCCATTTTTTCATTTTAATACACATAGTTCCTTATTATTAGCATTTTCCCCCTTCTAATCATAACCTGGGGCTAATCAAAGGAGACACCATTCAAATTTATAGTAGCTTCTATGTGGTAGAATCTAAACTGAGAGTCATAAAATCTGGCTTCATTTGTTTCATTAAATAACTATGTAATATAACTATAGTTCTGAGGACATCAGTTTCCTTAACTATAAAAAGAATTCAGATACGCCTTTCCAGATCTAAGTGCCTATGATTTTGTGATAATTGTGTATATCATAAATCTGAATGTACAGAAGGTAATAGCAAAATTCATAGAAAAGTCAAATGAAGCAGTCTTCTGAGAATAGATTTTTTAAATATATGGCAAACCACTGATGTTAATGGAATAAAACTATTATGAAGGAGTTGAGCATAACAATGGGAAAAATATCAAAGGACATGAACAGAATTAACAAAAGAATAAAAGAAAATTGCTAATACACAAAATCCCAATTAGGAAGTAAAACATGCAAATTAAGTCAAAACTAAGATATTTTATCATAGTAGCAAAGATTTTAAAAAATGCAGATAGCCATTAGCATTAAGGGTGGGTAAGGATGTGGGGTCCTTTCAGTCTCCCATTTCTTTTCCCAAGGCTACCACTCTTATTTTAATATCTCCATCCTTCCAGAGATGTTCTATGTTTATGTATTTTTTTTTTTTAGAAAACAAAAATAGTAGCATTGCAATACTCTCTTTCTCATATACTGTACATTCAGTCCTTCAACAAATTCTATTGATTCTACCTTCAAAACATATTCACAGTCTGACCACTTCTCAGCACTTCTACATCAAAAACCATCTTCTCATGGGGATTCTATTTCTGTAGCCTCTCATTGGTCTTCCTCCTTCAGTTTTTGCCCTTTTACACAGAGGAGGCAGAGTAATCCTTTCAAAATGTAGACTGAATCAACCCTCTCTTCCCAAACCTTTCAGAGCAGAAGCCAAAATTCCTCACAAGCACCTTCCCTCTTCTCCGGCCATTTCTGTGCCTTCCTTGTGATCACTTTTGCTCCTGTTTACTACAGCCACAGTGGCCTCATGGATGTATCTTGCTTTATCCAGCATGTTTTCACCACAGGGCCTTTTGCAGCTATACTTCCCTCTGCCTATACTATCATGGGGCCCACTTGAAATTGAAAATAAACTTTTAATTATAGTTTCAGTTAATTTAAATTTGGGTACTTACATACAAAATGTCTGTAATGAACCAAATTTATATTTTCAGTTCATGTATTAGAAAATTTGATCATATGTATACTAAATAAAATTTAGTAAACATATCTATCCTAAATTATTTTTTTAAATTACTATTCAATGGAGATATATCTTATTACCCTTTCCCTTAAATAGATATGAAGCTTAAACTGAAGAAGGGATTTATTCAAAAGCTTATAATCAGAAAGTAGTGATAAATTGTTTTCTTTTCTAGTACATTAGCTATAGGTCATTATAACCTAATCTCCTCCACAAAGATGGGAAACTATTTTGTGGAAATAATTTTATGTCAATATGTATGTAATGCTTATTTCATCTCTCTTACTTTTCAGAATTACCATGAAATTATGACTCGTCATCCTGAGAATTACCAGTGGAAAAACTGGAGTCTAGAAAATGTTGCCACCATTTTAGCCCACCGGTTCCCCAATAGTTATATTTGGGTGATAAAGTGTTCCCGAATGCATTTGCACAAATTCAGCTGCTATGACAATTTTGTGAAAAGCAACATGTTTGGTGCCCCAGAACACAATACTGACTTTGGTGCTTTTAAGCACCTTTATATGTTATTAGTTAATGCTTTTAACTTAACTCAGAACGGTTTGCTATCGAAGAATGGCAATATTTGGAATAAGGACTCCAAAACATCTAAATGTAGATCTAATTCTTCTCCTACTACTAGTAATGGTTGCCAGGGAGAAAAAGAGAGGACCTGTGAAAAATTTAATGAGTCTGCCCTGAGTTTTAATCCACCATCACTAAATGGTGCATCTTTTACTTTGATTGGATTCAGTAAAGGTTGTGTTGTTTTGAATCAGTTGCTTTTTGAATTGAAAGAAGCCAAGAAAGACAAAAACATAGATGGTTTCATCAAAAGCATAAGAACAATGTATTGGCTGGATGGTGGTCATTCTGGAGGAAGCAATACATGGGTTACACATCCAGAAGTCTTGAAAGAATTTGCACAAACAGGGATTATTGTTCATACCCACGTAACACCTTACCAAGTACGTGATCCCATGAGATCCTGGATTGGAAAGGAGCACAAGAAATTTGTTCAGATACTTGGGGATTTTGGTATGCAGGTGACTAGTCAAATTCATTTTGCAAAGGAACCTCCTTCCATAGAGAATCACTTCAGGGTCCATGAAGTATTTTGAGACTACAAGAATATTAATGTACTTGTTCAGAGGAAAAGCATTTGCACTTTGAGTGCTATAAATTCAGCTAATGAGATGTAAGATGCCATTCATAGATGCATTGTCAGTTTGGGGGTTAGGGAGAAGCACACATTCCTGAAGTATGGGTATAATATGCAATAGTATTCCTTGCTTATGAATGTGAAGTTTTTAATTTGGATTGGGTTAGAATTAGTTAATCTGAAATCTAAAAAGTTGGTATGTGATAATCATATGAGAAGATATAGGACCCTTAAAAATGAAGGTTAATTTTAGTTACCATTTAAACGGTAGCTAAAATTGCTATTGTTGAAAATAGTTGATTCTTTGAGTAATGTTTCAAATTAAATTTGGTGACATTATAATAGCAGTTGACTATTTTGGCACTGAAAACTTGAGTGGAAGCACTTCATTTCTCTTCAGACAAAGCAAAAGCACCCTGATATTTTCTATCATTTTGGAGTAACCTGCCTCTTATGTTTTGTAAACTCATGGATTCATTCTTAATGTGCCACAAGTGTTTTTTTTCTTGAGAGTCAAATATATTTCCAGTTCCCAACAATGTGCAATAGCATAAAGCTGATTTTTTAAAACTTCACACTTACGCACTGTGGCTTAATTTTTAATTGACAGTTTTTAATTGACTGTTTGGGGGTTTCTTAAATCTTGGCCAAAACACAGTTGTTTTTGAAAATTGGTTTAAATTGAATATAATTATATATATATATATATATATATATATATATTTGATAAAAATATACTACAGAGTAGATTTCAAATTTTCATTAGTCTTTTGAAAGAGATCAACTTAGGTAAAATAAATATATAATACTCTATCAGCTGTTGTATTGAAAAGGAAACAGATTCCACAGATCTAAATCAGTGTTTCTCCAGAAGCATGATTTTGTCTGCCAAAAGAAAATAGCTCTCTTTGGCCAAAATGCAAAATTACATTGCTATAAGAAAAGTTACAAGGGAAAGTTTGAAGACACAAATGATTTAATTTTGGCTCAAAAACTGAATTTGCTTAACACTACTACATAATTTGGGTGAAGTTTCCTTCTGCCCGTTTTTCTTGACCTAGATAAATACATTTTGAGAAACCATGATCTAATGAATTTTAACCAACATTGGAACATGGCTGTGTGATTACAAAAGGTGACCAGTCACTTTTTTTTTTTTAACAGTTTATTAATAATTAGCTTTTGCAGGTCATGAAATAACTAAGCAGGGAAGTAACTTGCTGCTTTAGGACTGAAAAAAATAAGATGCTAAAGATGAATATCTTAATGACCCAGAGGACCTGAATTTATTAAAGAGTATAAAGTAAAAATGTTAATTTCTTGATTTCCTCCCAGAATTACATCTTAATCACTCTGTAAATACATTCCAAATATTTAGAGACTCAGGAGAAAGGATTCTTAACCAAATGCTTAAAAACAAACACAATTCTCTAAACTATAGTAGAGTAGTATCTAAATTTTTAAAATACCTGCTTTCCAGACCAAAAATTTCCATTACAGAGACAAGTTGAATAGATTCTAACATTTTATATATTACCTAGCCTTAAAACACCATGATTGGGTGGCTTTTTTCAATTTAATAATTCTTTGTTAAATTCACATATATCTAATATAAAATAGCTGTTACTGAATGGGCTATGAAGAGAGAAAGAAAAGGCTTTTATTTTCACAGGATTAACTAAACTGGAAAGATAGGACTTTTAATAGACAAATTTGTTCAAAAATATGAAATATTTGAATCTGTATTCAGTTATCCAGTCACATGAATGCTTAATCATAATTGGTATATATTGAATGGTTATTAAGAATGACTCACTAGGTACCTAAAACTTATCCCATCAAAGTGAGACAATACTGAAAAGTAACAATATTTTTAGGATGAAATACATTCTAGTTGATCCATACACAAATATTTTGTTTGACACTTTGGATTAGTCCTTTCTCCACATTTAGAACTATTATTGTAAATGTTAGTGTATCCTCTTGGATTGTGCCTTTGTGATGGAAGAGTCCTTTGAGAAAAGTAGTCCTACAAATAATGTGAAAGTTGTTACCACCACAGCATGAATGTATAATTGTATTAAAATTAATAATCTACATAAATGCGTTTGGATTGTGCTTTATATTGTCAACATTTTTAAAACTTCGTATCATTATTTGAATGGAAGCTATATCTCTATCTTGCCAGTTTGGGTTTCTATACATGCTTTCATTAACCTCCATGATTTTTCAAACAAGGATCTTTGAAAATCTTCTCCTTTTTAAACTACTCCATAAATATTGCATTCTATCCATTTTTTTCTGTTGCGTTTTCTAGAGCACCAAGTCTCTTAAGTTCTTTCTTTTCTCTGCTAATCATTTCAGGTATCTGTATTCCTTCTAGCTCCTTAAGAGACTTGTTTAGAATGTGGTATGATCCAGTTTTAATTTAATTCATGCAACAATATCTGGGCATCCACCAAGACCAAGCAGTCTAGGCCATAAGGATATAGCACAAAGTCCCAGTGTGTTACTATGGAAATGTGTAACAGATGAAAGCTGGAATGGACATAAACAAAGAAAATACAGAACAAAAGGTAGCAATCATAAAGGAATCTGCAATTTTCTTTTAAGGGATGAAATGTAAATAGCTTCTGTAAGTCACACTGCTCTTTATAAAGGCAGAAAGGCCCAGCAGCTCTTATACCAGTTAGTACAGATAAGCAGAGTTCCTTATCCAGGTCACTTTACTTTCCATTTTGGGGTATATTGAAGATACCCAAGCACTCATGGCATGTATGCCTGAAACTAGACAGGGAACACCTGTCTAGTGATGTGTGCCTGACTGCTAATCTGTTAGTTCCTTCTAACCACATCCATCTTTTAGCACCACAGGAAGGAAGCATGTGGCACAGTTCCAATTCTATCCAGACCTGCCTTTCAACTTTTTTTTTATCCTCTTAGATTCATCTTCAATATGTGTTAACTTTTCGTAGGTGAGAGAAAAACCTTGTTATGAGGTTCTTAAGAACTTAGGTTCACACAGCTGTTCCAGAAGGATGAAGGATACAAATTAAACCTTGTTGACTTTGTTGTTTTGATACTTCATAAAAGATGTTTGAAATTATTGAATAAGTAGAATTCATATGTACTCATTCCAAGAAATATATCATTAATGTTCTTGAAAAATTAATAATTACACTCCACACATAATGCTTTCAAAACATGAACAAAAATATAATACAAAACTGCTGGTCTTCCCACTGGCTCTTCAGCCTCTTCTCAGAGGCAACCACTCACTAGTTTCTTGTAAAGTCTTGCAGAAGCTAATTCATGCCTACATAAATGTTTACATACAGCACACCTTATTTTACACAAATGGCAGCATATTTTGACACCTTTTTGTGTGTAATTACATTGGGAAAATTTCATGCCAGCATATTTACCTTTGCCTCATTCTTTGGCTGCACTGTTCCATTTTTTTGTATTATATTCTTCTGTCTGCCTGCTTGTTATTTTTATCCCGAATCCTTATCTGTATATCAAGCAGTGTAGTGAGAAGGTTTGTTGGGAGAGTAAGAAAATTCCTTTGTGCATTAGGTCCAGCTCCCAAACTAGCCAAAGAAAAGCTATGCAATTCATTCAGAAGTATTTGAGATGTGTTATACATTGAGAAAGAAGGGAGAATGACTAATACAGTCACTACCACTGAAATTAATCCTAGCTTATCATAGTATGGTAATGATATGGGTGGGTCTGGACAAGCATTTATGTAATCTGGATTGATTAGTTCCTAAGATTCTTTTCCATAATAAATTCCTGTGAGGTTACCATTCACATACAATGTGTAATACTTGATTCATTTGGCCTTAACCCAGAAGGCAAAAAAGATTAAAATATCTTAATTTTAAAATGAACACACCCTAACAAAAATACAACCAGGGAAATGATTTTAAAACTTCCCAGTGGGTTTATCTCTAGCTTTCCAAATATAACGTAATATGGCAAGAGGAGCTACCTCAAACCTCTTAGCAAAAGAAGAAATTAGAGTAACTAGCACCAGTCATCAACTATGTTTCTGCCCTTAACTACCTCCTCGGTTTTCCTTTTTTTTTGGTAAGTAACTTATGAAGCATGTATTAATTCTTTTTTTAAAGAACAGGAAAATAAGCTTGAGGTTATTTCACTTCATCCAGTTTGTTTCCCCACTAACCAAAATGAAATAAAATGAATATTCTGTGGGCTAATGTAACTGTTTTACTTCCACATTGACACTTTGCACTGATTCTCATTGGTTAAGAAAGGGGAAAAAAGGTTTACTAAAAGCTGACTATAAATGCTGTGCAAACTAAGAAGGTTTTGTCTTATTCCTTCCTGAAGTAACAGGAATAATTAAAGAAGTTCCTTGTTTAGTTTAGGAAGTAACTAAAGATCAAAATCTAGTAATTAGATTTGGCTAGTATATTAAATCCTTTTCTGACAGACCTTTTTTTCATCTTTGTTGATCTTAGTAATTCAGTAAGTTTTTCAAAAGATGCCTAGAAAGTCAGAACTTTTCCTTTGTTTACTGTGATCTGCATTTTATGTCGGAAACTACTCCAACATAAAACATGAATGAATGGATTGTCCTTCAATAGAGAAAATTAATTAAAATGCACCAAAATGATGTTCTCAAGATTGCTTTAGATGTGCACATTTGTGTTCAGTAAATATACTTGGTCTTTTTTCAGTGACATTGCAGTATCACTATGCAATATCTGTTTTGCTAGGTGCAAAACAGAATAGCACAGATAGACATACAATGGCTCATTGTCTTCAAAGACAACATTAGGGTTTCTCACTTAAAAAAACATTTCTTTAGAAAAAAGGATAGGTGAGAATGGATTTAGTGGGGGAAACTTTAAGGAGGTTGAGGTTTAGCCATTCGTATGAACTAAAACTGATTTATTTTCTATATCAAAAAATTGAAAAAAAGAGGCTGATTTGACATATTGGGTGGCCAGGAAAACCAGGATCAGATTAAACATTTGTTTTGGATAAATCACAAAACTAAAATCCAAATCATTATAGTCCAGTGATTCTCAGTCCTGATTATACATCAAAACAGCCTGTAAGTTCTATTAGATACCTATACCAATCCCAAACATTCTGAATCAAAGTCTACATAGTTGGGGCTTAGGCATCTGTTTTTTAAAAAAAGTGCCTCAAAAGATTCTGATAACATGCAAATGTAGTAGACAATAGTTAGTTCACCGTTTTTCCTTTCCTATTAGAACTCTGATTTTAAAAATTATCCTTTCTGCCCCCTACATACCTCAGAGGCCTCAAAGAGGATTCTATTCCCAGCTCCAGTATACCTGACTAGCCTAAGGGTTATTTTATACCCTTAGTGAATGACTAGCTCAGGGATGGACAGGGCTAAGCAACTTCAGAGCAATTTCAGCCAAGGATTTGGTAGCGAATTCTGGGAAAGTTTCCTCATGTTAAGACAGGACTACTGGAATTCAGCCAGGTTCTTCTGCTGCATGTAAATGAAGATACACAAGGCCCCAACTACTGGCAATCATCCCATGACCACAAGGGTGGCCAGCCTTAGGATAACTGCCAATGCTGTGGCTAGAGAAATAGGAAAAAAAATCTCCAAAGTTTTTGGTGACATTACCAAATCAATGCATTGAGAACACTGAAACCTATCAGAGACTTCATATAAAGAGATTTAATATAGTTTCTTATTGCTGAAGTCATTTTAAGTTGGATGTTTAGTTATTTAGGGTTTTTTGTTTGTTTGTTTGGTGGTGGTGTAGATCAAATCCAGGACCCAAAGCATGCAAAGCAAGCATTACACCACCAAGCTATATCCCTAGCCCAGTAATTTGCATCATAGAGCTAAAGAGTGGTCCCAATAGAACATTTTTTAAACTCTTAACAGTCTGTATCAAGTAGAAACCATACCAAGACCCACATCATATTTATTTAATCTGTAAATCTGAGATTGATTTATCTTTCCTATTTTAACAGAATGAATCTTTGAAAAATTTATAACTTGTTATACTTTCCCAATGTCTGAATTAAATTTTATTAAAATGTTAACGTGCATCACATTCACTTCATTATTTACTCAAAGTTTTTGCTGTAGGCTTTGTCTTGAATGTGTAAGACCATTCGCCTTGCATAGAAGTCCCTGTATTCCTCCGGTAATTCAGCCAGTGTTTTTAAGGCTCTGTCTAAAATTTGTGCAGCTCTTGATGCTGCTTTAGGATCTTTGTTTCCATAGGTGTCTGTTTTATCATAGCATTCAGATGGAAGGTGCTTCCAAAAGACATTCACTCCTACTCCAAACTCTTCAGAAATCACATTATGGAACCATAAAGCTGGAGAAAGTTTTAAAAAACAAGTTAAAAATAAAACCTACAGTTAAAAAAAAAAAAAAAAACCAAAATGTCACTGAAATATCACGAATTGCATATAGCCAATGTAAGAAATAATTCTTGTAACCAGATCCCTTCGTTAGCACACTTCTAACAGAATCATTTTAACTTTTATGAATTGCCAACCAATTTAAAGTGTCAAAACCCTTAGTTAAAAATCTTTAGAAATAGCAACTTTTCCTTTTAACTTGAAGGGCATAATAAAGCTATATTTGTTTTATAGTCCTCTAATTTGGGACTGTGTTTTGGGTTACTTGTTTACACTTCCTGAGTCATACAACTACATAAAAGACATTTATTTTTTGTACACAGAGCATGTCAATAATTTGAGGAATATGACCTTTTCTGATTCAGTACAGTACTTTTGTTCTCAAAGACTTCATGTTCAAACTGTAATTTGGTTTTCTAACTTGCTTAAATTTGCATTCATTGCAGCTTTCTCATTCTATATTTCTAATGAAATTATAATAATGTTATATTTCAGCTCCTTTACAACAATTAGTACATAAAACTACAGCAAATATTTTGAGAGATGATGAGTAAACTACATTATATACCTAGTTAATTTTTTATTTTCACTAAAATGTTTGCTTTGTTTTCAATTGAGTCTAAACATTTTCAAAATATAAGTGCTAGAGGAATATTAAAGCAACACCACAATGTGACAAAGATGGAGTACTAATCATGTCAAACAATGTTCAATCTTATGAAAGGGTTAGAAAGAAAGGTTTACGTTTTCGAAGCAAACTCATTGGAAGAGTACTTGAGGAAAAAGAAAAGTTAAAATAGTTTGATATGCAGTAGTAGTCTTCAGTTTTAATCTTAACTTCATATTTTTCCAGAATCTTTCTTAATAAGAAAAAGCTAACCATTCTGTTAAATGCAAAGATGGGACTTTTGCTTTTGTTTCGCAATATATACAAACGTTTAAAATTTGGGAACTTTTTTTGTTTTTTAAAAAACTCTATGTAGAATAAGAGAAAAGTACACATCTCTTAACCATGTTCTGAAGATACATCAAAATCAAAATGTAAATACAAATTTTTAAAATGACAATTGATTTTAAGATTAAGTAATGGTTGTTCTCAACGAATATAAGAAATAAATGCATCCAGTTTTTATAGATGATCAATTACATGAAGGATATTGTACAACTGTGCAAAACTATTTTCTTTCTTTATATCCTTATTCTCTAAGCTTTTTTCTATTTTTAAAATTATGTGCTTTTTCTTTTCAAAACTTTTTTTGTAAAAAACAAGACATAAACATATACTTTCACCTATACCTACACAGGGTCAGAATCATCAATATCATTGCCTCCCATCTCCCCATCCTGTTCCACTGCAGGTCTTCAGGGGAATAACAAAGCAAGTTGACATCTCCTATGGCAACAATGCCTTTTTCTGGAATACTTTCTGAGGGACCTATGCAAGGCTGTTATACAGGTAACTTTTTTTTTTTTATAGGTAGGAGTACACTCTAATGATTAAAAGTATAATCTAGTAAATACAGAAACCAGTAAGTCATTTATTATAAAGTATTATGTATAACATATATGTGTTACATATATTGCTTTTGAGAAACAAGACTATTAATTTGTAAGAGTTTGCCAGGGTGTACTTTAAACACACACATACACAGAAAAATAATCACATAAAGTATGAGTGACAGTGCAAATTTTATAAACAGCACATTGCTGAGGTCTAGAAATCTTACCGGGAATGAATAATACATCACCAGCTTCAAGGATGCATTCATACCTTCTAGCCTTGGAAAAGAGTGGATATTTAGCTAAGTCTGGGTTGTCTATATTCAGCACTTCTGATTTAGTACCTGAAAAGTTCAAAAGAGGGAAAACAAAGATTGAGCAAAGTTGGTATTTTAAAGTATTCACAAATATAAATTTGAAAATTAATTCTTCTGTTCAATTACTATACTCATACTGAGAATATTTTTCTGAAAACTAAGACAGTTTTCCATGACCCATTCTTTAATTATGACTACTGATACCCATGTAATTAAGACAATAATCTGAAAAATTTTATTCTTCAGGCAAACTACTCTTGTGTGCATTACACATATACAATGGAGAATACAATAAATTATAATTAGCAAGAAGTGCCCCAAAATGCTTTTTCCCTCTTTGTGAATAGAGATTTCTCAAAAGGAGCAACTGAATAGACATAAAAAATATAAAACTTAAAAAAAAAAGTACCTGATAAATATAAATACTGGGCATCTCGAGGGCTGAATAGTGTAACACGCTTTTTTCCTGTTACTTGTATTAAGAAGTTATCCATTACCTGAAGACCAATAAGAACTTATTGGTAAGCAGTGTCTAAAATTCAAATAAATAGAACCAATGACTTTCCAAATAATTAACTATAAACCTTAATTCTTTATCAAGTATTTACTTATTTTGAGACAGGGTCTCGCTATGTTGCCCTTACCTAGGCTGGCCTCAAATTTGGAATCCTCCCACCTCAGCCTCTGTAGCTGGGATTATGTAGGTATGTGCCACTGTACCTAGCCTAAACCCCAATCTTTTAATAAGACTTGACTTACATTGCCTAAAACTCATATAGCCATATCCTAATCTAACAATAGAAATCCTTGTATTCCACATATAGCTATGCCTGTATTAAAGATATTTCTGCAGTATTGCCTTAAAGTGAGAAGGATTGGCAAATTAGGAAGTCCAGTATTAGGAAACTATTTGCCCTTATACAACCATTAACTGACTATGAAAATAGTTAAACTGTACTTGATGCTCTGCTTAGTTAATAACTTCTTATAGTTTCAAGGAATGCTCTAAGACCAACTTTAGAGAAAAAACTGAAAGCACTTAGAAAAACTAGGTGTTAGGAAAATGGGTACTGTTATAAGCACCGCTAACTTTTAATACATGTCCAACAATAATATGGTTATAGATATCTTCATTATTAAAGTACTTACATAGGAATATAATCTGGCAAATTAATATATTTTTTCAAGGAGCAATCAGTGTTTCCTATGTATGCAAGAATATACCTTCTTAGTAATGACTGTGAAAATGTCAAAAGGCTAAGGAATTAAGATATACACTAAGCAGGATATATTCATGATTATTCACATCATTACTACTGAAGCATTTCTCTTTTTAGCAATAACCCCTTACTTATATAAACCTTAACCATATAATAACTAGCATTTGTTAAGAAAAGCTTTATATATTTTATTATACGTTAAGGTAAAAGGGAAATTACTTAAAATTTTAAAATATGTTCAAGTCATAGAACTTACAGCTAAAAATGTTATGAGTCACCATATCATTTTTCTCACCATGTCATTCATGTAAAATCTTAAAAAAACAATGTGCTAAGATTTCATGTCTGTCTCATTTAATTATAGATTTACTGACTATGCTCAAATACTCCCAAGAGGTCTTTAAATGAATTATAAAATGTACATATAAAATTTAACAGTTTTAGAACTTTAAAAAAAATTTTTGCATCTTTGGAAACCTCTTAGGTATTACTTCAGCTTCTTGTTTCTCTACTTCCTGACACCAAACCATGTACCATACAAGCATTTTAATATTTTAAAAAATGCATAAATATACACATATGTATATTAAGCAAATAAAATTACAACACCATAGACTAAATAATTAAGATAAAAAAATCCAAACATCTTCCTGCTTTACAAATATAGTAGACATTTTATGTTCCTAAAGAGATATAAATCCTAAGATCTTCAGATACTCCCAAATTTTTACAAGTAGAAATAGTTCTCCATAAACTCCTGCCTTTCTCCTGAATAACATAACTATATGGCAAGAGTCACACATATCAATTACACACATGCCCCCCCCCCACTGCTTTATCTGGTGGCCATCTTTTTCACACTAAAAAATACAAACAAAAAAATCCTATCCTCTTCATAACACTTATATATATGAGGATGAATCAAGAATAAGACCACAGAGAAATAAAATGTGAAATACTAACTAGACTTTGCCATTAGCTAAATAATTCACTCTCCTATTACTGCCTTATAAAGTGCTTATTCAAAACTCAATGTTTCAGCAAATTACACCACAAAGATCTTTAAGGTAGCTTATAAAGTTGAAACTATGAATGTTAAATCTATAAATGCTATATTTCTGTGGATTTAGATTTTTCACATAGTTAGCATACGTCATAGTGGGTCCAAAGTTGTAATCTGGGTGAACTAATTCGAAAAACACTGGAAAAGAACTGTTCCTCTTTGAAGAATTTTGGAAACTTAATATCTCCTTCTAATAAAGGAAATTGCTTTCTGATATCCGCAACATCCTGTATTGACAGAAACATAAAAACAAAATGTTAGATAAAAAATAATATCTGGAAAGAATTGCAAAATGCAACATTGTAATGCATATTTTATCTAAGGCTGCCAATGAGACTATACAATATTAAGGAAGAAAAGGGCAAAAGATTGCTCAGTGTTTTAAAATACTGTGATGTGAACATATGTCAACACATTACCTTATAAATGAAGAAATAACAGACTGTGTAACAAGATTGCAGATTCAACAGTATCATACTGTTAAGCTCTATGTACTTCATTAATAGATTCTTTCTACTTTAGCAAGATTTATACAACTGTCAAATACCCTACTGTGGCTCTAAACATTTGACTCTGAATATACATCAAAACTTATATAATGAATTATTCAGGATTTCTATCATTATTTTGGGTTAGTATTTCATTAGCTGACTGGCCATCTGTAAAATATTCATTAGATGGGATTTCTTATTGTATAAAAATTAGATGACTTTAAACACTAAGATTCTATAGTCCTACCTAAGAACTAAGTAACCAACTTACTTATTTAGGGACACAAATCATTGAGAAAAGAGGTAAGTTATATGTCAATCGATAACTATAAAAATTACACTGTCAATTAAAACACATACAACCACTTAGGCTTTAAGCAATTGTTTTAAATCCACAGTTCTTTTTTTTTTTTTTTTTTTTTTCCTAAACTGGGAATTTAACCCAGAGGCCCTTTACCATTAAGCTACATCCCCAGTTCCTTGTAGTTTTTAAGACAGGGTCTCACTAAGTTGCCCACGCTGTTCTTGAACTTGCAATCTTTCTGCCTGTGTCTCCCAAGTTACTGGGATTACAGGTATACACCACTGCACCCAGCCTTAAATCCATATTTCTTACCTTTCTAGGGTCTTCTCCAAGTGACCGTAAGTAGTATTTCTCATCCTTAAACATTCCAAAGAAAAATAACAGCATTCATTTAAAAAATTTAGGAAGGAAAGAAGGAAGGAAATAAGTCTTAAAATCTGACCCAGTGAAACATTTTTCTAAAAAGTTCAATTACCTTACCCTTTCTACTAATGCTCTCTGGTGGCCATATGAAGAAATGTCTTCATATACGTGGCTCATAATGATGAATGGTTTCATAAAATATTAATTAAAATAAATTCTACAGTCAACACTTACACACCATATCTAAAACCACAATGATTTAGACTTTATACTCCAAATTAGATTTTTAACAATTTCTTAATACTTAATAAAAGGATTCCCATTTGCATAGGACACATGATCTCAAATGATGATCTCAAAATATTATTAAGCACCAACAACAAACTTCTTAATGTAATACAAATATAAAATAAGAAAAATACTTTTGCTTTTAATAAATTTTTTAAAACTTGGAACAGTGCATTTTATCAGGCTAAGCCTATCCCTGACAACAGAAATTCTAAAGTCAAATCCTTACGAGTCAGCTCATGTATGAGTTAGAAATATATCGTTTCATACTAGTAAACTCAAATGGTTGCTTCTAAAAATTATCTTTTATACTTCACTTAGTAACTAAATAGGGAACAGTCTGAAATATAAAACATTCACTATAGGGCTGGGGGTATAACTTGATGGTAGAGCATTTGCCTACCCTTGTGTAAAGCCCTGGATTTGACTACCAGCACCACAAAAAATGACAATGACAAAAGCCACCAAAACAACCCATTCACTGTTACCTTCATTTTCCATGAGAATTAGAAAACTGAAATATATCAGTTCAAGGGCAAACCAAGTCAAGAATTCTGCCTCTTTGAAACCAGTATGAACCATTATAACAAACTTTAAAATATATCTTATTTACATTAAAACATATAAATCTATGATCATAAATTTAACTGAATTCTTGGATTCACTATTTTCATATTTTTAGTGCCATATCAGATAGGTTCTGTAGTTTTGTTACTGGCTAAACAAAAGATTTCAAAGAAAGTTCTTCAAAATTCTAAGGATTTTCTAACAGTCTAATGTTTTAGGGCTTAAAAAATAAATTCACATAGCAGAGATGCACTGCTCTGATTCAAGATTCAAGGAAGGACTTATTACTTAATATAAGAACTGTGATTTACTTAGGACTGCCAGCTGTTAACGTCCTCAGGTTTACCTTCGTATCTGAACCAAGGTTACACTTTTCCTAGGGCAGCCCCAACCAAGGACTGAGTAAGATGGTGAAAGGCGTAGGCGTTGCCAATCAAGGCAGGACTACTCTGATACTAGATAGCTTCCCCTATCCAAGCCTGCTTCCTCTCCTTTCCTTTTACAGACATTACTACCTACCTAATGCACTCCTAATTCCATCTCAGCCTCAGCTTCCTCAGGACTCAACTGACAGTCTAAATTCATCTTATTTACAGACTTTCCATAATTTTTAGACTTAATCCTTCATCGTGTTTCTACATTGTTTACTTCACATTTCATGGTTATTGAAATCTGTGCAATCATTACCCTCCTTCAGGAAGGTGCCAAAGAGCAACTGAATGAATACACATGTTCAAAGCATGGCTATAAAGTTAAAAAGACAGTTCTCCCAAAGGACTTAAAATCAGATTGCCTCAGTGATGCAGCCACATCAATGTTCATAGCTGCTCAATTCACAATAGCTAGATTGTGAAATCAACCTAGATGCCCTTCAGTAGATGAATGGATAAAGAAACTGTGGTATATATACACAATGGAATATTACTCAGCCATAAAGAAGAATAAAATTATGACATTTGTAGGTAAATGGATGATGTTGGAAACTGTTATGCTAAGTGAGATCGGCCAATCCCAAAAATCCAAAAGCCGAATGGTCTCACTGATAAATGAATGATGATGCATAATGTGGGGGGGAAAGATGGCAAGAATGGAGGAAAGATAGCTAGCATAGAGGGAAGGGAGGGGTGGGGGCAGGTGGGGGGTAAAATCAATAACAGAGTGTGTGACAGATATCATTGCCCTGTGTACATGCATGAAAGCACAGATGGTGTGACTCTACTTTGTGTACAACCCTTGAAACAATAGCTGTACTCCATTTGTGTTCAATAAATAAATAAGTAAAAAAAAAAAAAAAAAGACAGTTCTCTAGTACAGCTAATGGAATTGGGTTTAAGACATGCTGGAAATAACAGAGTCACAGAGCTCCAGAGTTTGCAGGGATTTCGGTGGCAATCTAGCATAACCACTGCCTGATGAGAGAACTGTGAAAATGCAACACCTGTTAAACCGAACTGCCCAGCCAAGCTGTAGACAGCAATTTTTGATTCAAAGCTTAAAAAGCAGCTTATTTTTGCAATGTGCTTTGAGATAACACAGTGAATTTAAAAAAATTATAAGAATGTTGTGGCTCAATGCCTTCTCTCAAGGTATTTAAACTGAACTGTTTAAAACTGGACTATAACGAAAATAAGAATTCTTCTGATTTAATCTTGAACAAATGTTATATCAAGTACACACAAAAGAAACCATATTGATAATCATAAAAAATGTACAAACAGCCTAACAGTAAGATATAAAAATAAAGTTCTTCATTAGCATGTGAATTTGGCATATGAGATCCAAGCATTTTCAAAGTAATATTAATAACTTAATATTAATATCTTACATATAATGAATAGTGTCTGTGTGTCAGGCATACTGCTAAGTACTTTACAGATTTTACTTAGTTAATTCTCATAAAACCCTTATGAAATGGATACTATTATCTCCATTTTATAGATGAGTGTATTTGAGCACAGAAAAATAACATGACCAAGGTTTGAGAGTTGATAAATGGCAGTGCGAGTCTGTGGCATATCCAACCAACTCTTAAGAACAATTATCAGAGAAGGCTATAGTTCCTGAATATCTAATGATCTTTTATAAGAATCATTTAGCATATGAACACTTTCTAATAAAATAAATTAGCATATGAATACATACTAATGCTTTCTTTTTTCTTTTTTTTTTTTTTTTTGAACCAGGGATTGAACTCAGGGACACTCGGCCACTGAGCCACATCCCCAGCCCTATTTTGTATTTTATTTAGAGACAGGGTCTCACTGAGTTGCTTAGGGCCTCGCTAAGTTGCTGAGGCTGGCTTTGACCTCACGATCCTCCTGACTCGGCGTCCCAAGTCGCTTGGATTACAGGCATGCGCCACCACGCCTGGCACTTTCTTAAAAATATTCAAGACAATTACCTCTGAAATAAAGAATTCTTTATGCTTTTCTTCAGCTGCCCTCTGGACCAACTTGTCAAAAGGTAAAGTTCTGAAATAAATACAAAAGAATCCTCAGACTTCATGAAAGATCAACTAGTCATATCATCACTGTAGGCTTGTTGCAGGTAGATATGACATTTTACAATATCTTTGGTTTTTATTATGACCTATTAAATGGAATTCTAAATTTTAAAAATTCATTTTAGGAGTATGCTTATTTGACCTGTTATCTGAAATTGTGGAATTAAGGATTTTAAAATTTACATTACAGATGGATTCTTATAAGTCAATATCCTTCTGTTCCAAGTTATTGGTAGAAAAATGCTTCTGTGGTATCTGATTACTTTTGAAAATATATGAACTTTCAGGCTTCAATAGGTACCTGTTCTCAAGTGTCATGGAAAAGCAAATTAATTGAATGAGGAATGGGAAAAACTACTAGTGCTACTTTGGAAGAGATAGATAGTAGGCAAATGGTTCAATGAAGATAACCCCACCCCCCAATATTCCTGGCTTTTGGCACCATCAAAGAACACAGAAGCCAGTAATACTGCTCGAACCTTCCGGCACCCTCTGTCATTTTAAGGTTTCTGAGGAATTGCTCAAAAATCCCACTGAAGTTACCAACTTTTATTTCAAAATTTCTACTCCAAAGCCTATTTTCTTCCACCTGGGAGTATAGGGCTGGACATTGAAAGCGAAATTTATTTCCTTTACATCATATTCTTGACCCTAAAGAGCTATCTTTTCTCCAGGTTCTACCTTATCCCTTCAAATTTCTAGACTCAAAAGTCCTGACCAGTATATGAAGATGATAACCATATCAGCAACAAGACAATGAAGCCCTCCCTCAAAAGTCTGTCTTCTGACTCTGCCTCCAAACCTTTCACTAAGATTTTTAATCTTTTCAGTTTTATTACCAAATAGCTTCCCAAATGACATTTGTACTATGAGAAATTGACCTTGGACTGACTTACTTTCTCCTGGCACTATATTCCTAGAAACAAACTGGGTAAATAAGAAATGTCAGCCAACATTGTTTATGGTAAAGTGACCCTTGAATGGTGAATTATGTCTGCCCATGAATGGTTGTGAGTGGACTAAAAATACTTGGTAAGAAGCAGAGAATGTGGCTTTCCTGTATGCAGTGTAACTCATAACTGAGTTATGTCCCTTGAAGGAACCCAAAAGCACCCTACTGGTTTCTAGGGACTAGTTGTAATACCTAAGCTAGGGTTTTTCAGTACCACTTCCACAGTTTTGTTCTCTTGCAACTAAGCTGTCACTTGGTGAGGCAAAAAATGACCCTTGGATTAATATGAAGACTCTCACTGATACTATCCTGCTAAAGTGCTGCTACTTGTCTTGTATTCTTCTAAAAAACTAAGTGTATCTGATGACAGGTTATGGACTGGTGGATTCTGTGAGTGTGAACGTCAATCTGAACTAGAGGCTACTACTGCTAATTATGTAGCATGAGCACTGCACAAAAGAGGAGTCTGCCATCTGCTCAGATTAATCCATAAGGTGCTCTGTTCTACTATAAAATTTTGGATCAATTATATCAATAAATTTACTTGGTATTCTCATATTCAATATTTTCTATTTCAGGGCTTCACATGCATGTTCCAAACAGAAGGCCATCTACTATTGTTATGGAAAATATGGAAAATTATGGCACTGGAAAGAGACAAGCAGCCCTTGGAGATGTAGAAGAGCAAGATTTACTCAGCACTGCTGCAGGCTCACTGGAGTCCCCTCCAAAAGCTGGGCCTCACCCATATCTTTTATATGGTACAGACTTCCAGGTTTCAAGACTTTCCCATGCAAGTAACCTTGATTTCTCTTTCTTCAGGCAGTTCTGGTTTCTGACATAGCTGCTGAGCAAGGATGATTACACAGAAACTAGCAGATTGCAGTTATTAACAGAGATAAAAAAGAAATATCTTAGGAAGGAGTTGCTGCTTTGCTATTAAAAGACCATTTTTCTGGACTAATACACAGATCAGTAAGAAAGGCAATATCAAAGAGGAGTTATTATGGATGCCATGGAGTCAGGTAAATTTGAGTGCACATCCTGGGTTCTATCATTTTGAACTACATGATCTTGAATAAGCAGCTTAATATTTTTAAACCGTCATCTGTAAAATGATTATAAATAATATCTACCACACAGATTTTTTTGTAGTTTAAATGAGAAATAAAATCTAGAATGCTTGACAACAGTACCTGAGTGTTCAGTAAAGGACAGATGTTAGGGTTAGCAATAATGATAATGCATATACTCTTCAGCAGCATGCAAGTAGTCATCAACATTTTAAAATGGGAATGAAAAAACAAACAAACAAAAACCCCTTCAACCATTTTGGAAAGGCTGCTGTACAAAATAAGGATCAGGATTGATGAAAATATAAAAAATAGTAAGAGCAAGACAATAGAATTACATGATGCCCCAGGTAGAGGCAGCAAAGCAAAGCTTCTAAGACTTAGACTCTTTTTTCAATTAGATCTATGACCAGAAGATATCAATATCCTTTCACCATACAAAGTTCTTCTGTCCACAGTATCCTGACTCAAGAAAAATGTGAGAGTTAATACTTGTTAATGCATCCATCTTCAGATGTTGGACGAATAAGAGAAACAACCTCAAACTGAAGTGATTTTAATAGTATGTGTAACTGTAAAATTGTGTACTTTCTAGTGTCTCTTTGGCCTAGATACCACCCTGATTTCTTATTGCCTTAAATGCTAAAAAGAATTGAACCATTTTTTTTTCTTGCAATAAATAATCTTGCAACTTTTGAGGAGTTCTAAGGAAAGGCTTTGAGGAAGCTGGGATAGAAACTATTATATAATACATGTACTTTAAAAACAAGTTTTGAAAAGACATGACAAAATAAACATCAAAGCAATTCAAGATGTGCTTTCAATACCCATTTATTACAGCATTAGACTCTGGAAAATGAACATCATTAATTACAGACTGAAAAAGATTCATCATTCCAGCACTTTCTTGATCTAATAAAAAGTGAAAAGTTCTTACACTTGGGAAGCCTTATGGCAATTAAATTCAATTCATGGTCTATTGAAAACCAAAACTATAATGGTGACCATTCAAATGGTCAAAAATTGAGAAAAGTTTTGGCAGTTGTAACATGAGCTTGGAAAACTTTAATGAGAAAGGAATGGCCCTGGACATTAGAAACTCTGTTTAACTCATCTCTAAACTGAAATCTTTTGTGAACTACATGGTTTTTCAATAAATTTAATTTGCTGGGAACTGCATGTGCTCAGAATTTGAAAGTTGTTGGTTTTTAACAACATTTTTAATGAATCTCAGGGAAATAAATAACACATGAAATCTGCAAAATAAAGCTTTGAAAGCTTAAAGCTTTCAAATTTAGATATTCAGCAGCTTATGATTACCTATTTACTTAACTTGGGGATAGTACTAGGGATTGAACTTGGGGCCTTGTGCATGGTAGGCAAGTACTCTACCATTGAGCTAAATCCTCAGCTCTATTTACTTTTAAGAGATTCCACAGCATAAATGACAACTAGGAAAGAAATTAAAGTATTGAAGGTTAGAAAACTATGATTTTTTTAAAAAAAGTTAAACAAATTGATGAAAGATTATATCAAACATAGTTTGTCCTATATTTTTATAGAGGGTAGAAAAAGAAAACATGAGCCTTTTAGAAAATTTTCTACACTAGTTCAGTTTACTAATGTGGTAGGATAAATTGATTAATGGAGCAATGAATGAGCACAGCACACCCACTTTAGATGTAATCTAATTTTAGTTGTAGAAATTCTCTCTTATAACTTCCCAAAAGTATTGGGTATATACCTTAGTAAAGAAAGAATCTTTGAAAATGGCTTGTATAATTATATTAACTCTGAATTCTTGTCTATTAAAAGCTACTCTTTAAAAATCAGTAAGCTATTCTATGATTACATCAGACTAGCCAAAAGATGTACAATGATGTAAAAAATTTTTTGAAGGTTCAAAAAAGTTATGTGCACCCGAGAATAAGCCTCAGAAGAAAATACCTATATACAAAATTCTTACTAATGAAGTCCATCTGTTCAACTGTAGCAACATGAATCTTTACTTCTTTTGTCCCTCCAACTTGGCTTAGGTAATCCACTGTCCATTTGCTTGTACATGTTCCTAGGTCCATTCCTTCCAACACAAGAGGTTTTCTCTGCAAGTAATGAAAAATACAACAACAACAAAAAAATTGTGAAAACCAACAATATATCAGGAACTATATTTGGTAACAGGGATAAGCTTTGATTCTTAATCTCCAAATACTCAAACTCAAAACTTTTGACAGTTCATGGTATAGCTAAAATATGAAGAGGGCCCATGAATTATATCTAGAAAAAAAAAGTTAAGATTACGAAAACAAAACAGTAGCATTATCAATAGAAAGAGAAATTTACATATTACATAAAGTATTTTCATGTTATTTATGACAAAATATAAATGATTAAAATTTGTACTTTATAGTGAAGTATTTTTATAGCTTTTTATTTTGATACCATTTCACTCTGTGTGTTTGGAGAGGGACATATTATTTAACCTAATTTGATTTTTTCTGAACCATTCCAAGGTTAAATTGCTAGCAACATAAGCCTTTCTCTCTAAAAACTCAGTGTACTTCCTGTAAACAAAGACACTCTTAAAAAAAAACATGGAATAAAGATCAAAATTATATTTCATACTGATATGATACTATTATCTCATCCATAGTCCATATTTAGATTTCATTAATTATCCCAATAATTTCATTTAGAGTTATTCTTTTCCTGGCCCAGAATTCAGCCTAAGATGCCACATTACATTCAGTTGCCATGTCTTTTAATCTGGAACAGTTCTTTGGCCTTTGCGTTTCATGACCTTGACATTTTTGAAGTTCATAGACTATTTTGTTGAATACCCTTTGATTTGGGTTTATCTGAAGTTTCTCCATGATTAGATTCAGATTATGCATTTTGAGGAAGGAATGTACCACAGAAGGAATGTTGTGGCCCTCCCTGGGTGCCACATCAGGTGGCACCTGATATCTTGCCCTAACATTTGTGATGTTAACTTCAACGGGTAAATCTTGCCTAAATCAAGTACTGTAAGGAATGATTGTGAAAAATCGTGATTTTTTAAAAAATTCTATCATTTCTTCTACAGTTGTAAGGTGGCACACTAATGTCAAAAATGAACTCTAACTTTTCCATTTATTTTATTCTCTGGGTGATTGATGTCATTTTGAAACTCAAATTATTCTACATTTGGCCAGTAGAGCCCCTTCAAGCTGGTTCTTATGACTTTTTAACCTGAATAGTTCCTTACTTTGTGGCAAAATAACATAATCTAGCATCCTTTTATACTTTTTCTGCCCAGCCCTGCAGTCATCTCTTTAAGTAGTTCTGGTTTCTTTCAAGTGTAAGAAACTTACCCCATTTTGTCCCATCATCCCAAATGTGGAACACCTATAAAAACTTAAATATAGTATATAATATGTAATATAAATTAATACTAATTAATATTATTTTATATAAGAAGTTCTAGATTGATTTCCAACCTAGTTTAACACACTTGTATTAACTTCATTGAAATATTCACAGAATTGAAAACTTGGGACTCAGTGGATTATTGCACATCATTATTTCTGCCTTCTCATTGGACAGAGCTAAGAAATACATGAGCATATGTATATATCCCCAAAACACACATACACATATGCATATACATATATTTATCTCCCTCCATATATGTACTATATGTATACACACATACATACCTAATGCACATATGTATGAATCATCCATATTTCTAGGTTAATTCTAGTCTAATTATTGTGGTTTTATTTTCTTTTTCTGGGTACTGGGGATTGAACTCAGGGGCACTTGACTGAGTCACATTCCCAACCCTGTTTTGTATTTTATTTAGAGAGAGGGTCTCGCTGAGTTACTCAGCACCTTGCTTTTGCTGAGGCTGGCTCTGAATTCAGGATCCTCCTGCCCAGCCTCCAGAGCCACTGGGATTATAGGCATGTGCCACCTCGCCCAGCTTGTTTACATATTTATAACTTTCTTCTCCAACAATGAGAAACTTAATTCCTATCATTTTCAATGTTTAATCATTTGCAAAACTCCAGCATTATTTACAAAAAGTTCTTTCAGAATTTTAATGTCATACCACTGTTAAAAAAAAAAAGCCTACACTTTTTATCATTATACTGAGGACATATTATCAAAGT
>JAJEJO010001382.1:0-123538 GCA_020662805.1 Glaucomys volans | reverse complement strand
TTTTTTTTTTTTTTGAACCAGGGATTGAACTCAGGGACACTCGGCCACTGAGCCACATCCCCAGCCCTATTTTGTATTTTATTTAGAGACAGGGTCTCACTGAGTTGCTTAGGACCTCGCTAAGTTGCTGAGGCTGGCTTTGAACTCGAGATCCTCCTGACTCAGCCTCCTGAGTCGCTTAGATTACAGGTCGTTTGTTACTTTTTGATGTCTATTTTAGGGCTTTGCTTTTTTAAAAAAAAATAATTTCTTATCCTTATTCGTTTTATTTTCTTTGGAATGCAAAACATTGACATGATTTCCCAAAGTCAAAACTATACCTAAAGGTCAGTCTCCCTATCCACATTTTTCAACCTCATACTCATCCCCTAGAGATAATCATCATTAATTTCTTAGCTATCGTTTCTGTATCTTTTTTACAAAGTGCTCAAAAACATATACATTTGCTTATTTCATCTCTCCCTTAAACAAAACAAAACATAGTTTACTACTATACATTTTCTTTTGTAACTTGGTTAAGAAATTTTAAAATACACCCTGGGAAATGATGTCAGTTCACATATCTCCATTCTTTTTACAACTTAGTATACCACAATGAAACTGGGCCCTAATTTATCCAATCACTCTCCTGTGCATAGGCATTTAGGTTATTTTCACTAATCTGCAAGTACAACAACACTATGTAGACATTTTCATACTTTTGGAAGAATATCTGTAGAATAAAATCGTAATGAGAAAACTGCTAGGTCATAAAGTAAATACATGTAGTTTTGTTGGATAGGCCATAAGTTTAGTCATTTGGAAATAAAGTATGACAGCCGCAGTTTCTCCACAGCAACAGTAAGAGGAATTATCAAAGCTTTTTAATTTTTGCCAATGTGATTGATAAGAAGTGGTATCTCAGTACAGCTTTTATTTCTCTTTGAGTAAAGTTAGACATCCTTTTACATTTTTAAAGGCCATTTTCAAGTTTTTTTTTCTCTTCCAATTGACTACTCATTTTCCTATTATATTTTTGGCCTTCTCCCCCTCCTTTTTTTAAAAGTTCTTTATAAGAACGAAAAAAACTTAAACATCAAAAAACCAAATAACCTAATCAATAAATGGGCAAAGGAATGGAACAGACAGACATTTCACAGAAGAAATATGATCAGTCAACAAATATATGAAAAAATGTTCAATAGCACTAGCAATTAGAGAAATGCAAACTAAAACTATACTGAGATTTCATGTCACTTCAGTCAGAATGGTAACTGTCAAGAATACAAGTAACAATAAATGTTGGTGAGGATGTTGGTGAGGATGAGGGGGGTGGGGCGGAGGTTCACCAGATTGGACAGGCGGAATTTGGGGGGAGGAAATGGGAAAGACAGTAAAATGAATCAGACATAACTTTCCTATGTTCATATATGAATACATGACCAGTGTAACTCCACATCATGTACAACCACAAGAATGGGAAGTTATACTCCATGTATGTATATGTCAAAATACATTCTACTGTCATGTATAAAAAGAACAAATTAAAAAAAAGAAAATTCAAAAAAATAAAGTTAATTATATTCAATGGTTTTTTTACACCCTTTATGTGAGCTATATGTTGCAAATATTTCCTAGTTTGTATGTCTTTCAACTTTGCTTCTAGTGTTAAACAAATTCTTTCTAATCAAATGTTAATCTTTTATTACACTTCAATTTTGAGTTGTTATAAAGGCCTCCCTAGACACCTAGATTATAGAGGAATTTATCCACATTTTCTTCTATTACTTATGTAGCTTCATATCTTCAGTCTTCTGATCCACCTGTAGTTTATTCCTTTATTTTAATGGTACTAGGGATTGAACCCAGGCATGCTTATCAATTGATTCACATCCTCAGCCCTTCTTTTAAACTTTTAAAAAATATTTTATTTAGAGATAGGGTCTCCGCTGAGTTGCTTAGCCTTACCAAATTGCTGAGGTTGGCTTTGAATTCACAATCCTCCTGCCTCAGCCTCCAGAGCCATTGAGATTTTACGTGTGTAGCACTGTGCCTGGCTCACCTGGAGTTTATTCTTGCATATGGTGGGATTTATCTAATTATATCATTTTATTTTTCCTTTTTTTGGTACTGGGGAATAATGAGCTCAGGGGTGCTTTAACAGGTGAACTACATCCCCAAACCTTTTTGTAATTTTTTTTTTTTTAATTTTGAGTTGTTGAGGCTGACCTTGAACTTGCAACACTTCTGCCTCAGCCTCTGGAGTTATTGAGATTATAGGTGTGGACCATGAGGCCCAGCTTATTTTATCAATTTCTAAATGATGTTTCCTTTACCTTAGCAACATCAGAGCAATGAAACTACTCTCTGTACGATACTACAATGATGGGTATGTATCATAAATTTGTCTAAACCCATAGCACATACATCAAGAGTGAACCCTGAACTATGGAATTTGGTGGGGAAGGCTGATAATGGAGGAGGTTCTGACTGGGAATAGGAAGCATATGAGAAATCTTTATCTTCTGCTTAATTCTAAAGTGAAATTAAAACTTCTTTAAAAAATAAAGTCTATTTAAAAGTTACATTTGCCCCAATGATATTTGAAATGCCGTACTCATTATAGAGTAGAATATATATATACAGAAAGTACAATATTGAGTTTTCTGGACTTATTTTATTCTTCTTGTCTATCTATTCATGCACCTGTTACCTTACACAATTATAGTTACATGTTAAAAAATCTGATAGGACTACATTCAATCATCCTGTTCTTTTTAGTGTTTTAGGCAAAAAGGTCTTCTTTTCCAATTTTGTCATTAATTTTTAGTTTTACTGCACTTTAAGCAGAGAAGTTTCTTTGTAACTTTCTATTTTATGGAACTTAATGTTTCCTTTGTGACATATTCTACCTTGTAGAGGAAGAGTAAATTACAAAGTATCTTTTGCTATGCATCTTACAAAGCACTTCCACAGTCATCACTCAATCTTCACAATGCTCCGTAGGCATCCTATGACTAATATGCAGAAATGGGGACTAGGGGAGAACAGGAACACTCCATCTATCCCTAGACTCCAAAACAAATTGTGTTGAGTGAATGTCTCCTGCGGGTTGCTAACTATCAAAACAAAAACAAGAAAAAAACAAAAACAAAAAACAAACAAAAACCCTTCAACCCTGACTTCTAATTTTCAGAACTGTAGTTTTGTAACCAGGCTAACAGATGTAAATATCAAGGCAAATTGCCAGGAGATTGTTGTTGTTATTGTTTTGTACCTTAACAGACTTTTTGTGACGTTGGGGATTTTTTTTTTCAAATACCTGCAGAGCTCCTTAATTCTTAAGTCTAGCCTTTGTACAAAATACTTCAAGTAAAAATATATTTTTTGCCTTAATATTTCTCTGAGTTTTCTATTAAAGAACTAAGGGATTCCAAAGTCTGGAATACGATCCAGGTTAGTTAAAATTCAAGACCAGTGGAAGTTTTTCTGGGGATTTCCAGTCCTTCTCCTCGTGTCCTTCTCCTCGTGTTGCACTGGAGTGAAAAGTTGCACCTCCAAGTCTATCAACTCGGAGTAGATTGACAGGTGCGGTTCGCACCAACACGGGAGCGGCGAATTCTACCCTAAACATAAGAAAACCCGGCAGAAGATGGGCACGCAAGGCCACTGTAATGGCAGACTTCTCAACAAAGCTCAGTATGAACTCGCGTTTCGCAGCAAGTAAAGAAGTTAGGCAAAATGATTCTCGCACCCAGCAGTCTGCGCGCCCCGCAGAAACGTGGAGCTGGTTATTTTCTCCGATAGGAAACAGTCGACCTGCCCCAAGCGCCCTCTCCTTGGCCGGAGGAGCCGACCTGTCATTGCTGCAGCCGGGCGCCTTTTCCCCACACCCAGAGCCACAAGAAACCAGTTCGGAGCCGTCGAAATACTACGGACGTGTCTCTCCTGGTTTTCTGAGGCTGTGTCCCGCACGAGGGCCTCACCTGTGGATAGAGGTGCTGCATGAACTGCTCCCGCGAAACACCCTCGAGCCGAGGTACCGGCAGGCGCTGCACGCTCATGGTTGCTCACGCTACGGTCTTCAAAGGCCTCGGAACTTTGGCTCCAAAGCGTTCGTCAGCGTGTGGTCCCCTCGGAAACACGACTCGGGGAGAAAAGGTCCGTGAGCCCGTGGACTCCAGAGAACTGCCAGTTCTGAGCGCGGGCGGGGAATCCAAGGGCCTGTGCAAGGCCGGTGTAATGGAGAGCGAGGATGGGTGTATTCACCAGAGGTGGCAGCAACAGGTCAACTTTGCTCCAGTCCCTGGTTCGGAAACTGCTGAGGTGGTTTCCCATCGACTTCCTTTTAACAGGGCACAGGCATGCAGAGGGGTGAAAGGTCATAAATATGGCGCTGGCCTCCCGTCTGCTACTCTGTTCGCCGTTCTCCGGGTCGTTGCCCGGCGGTGTTATCCGACTCCGGGCGCCCGGTGCGGCAGAGGTTAGGCTGCGGTTAGCCGGACTCTGTCGTTTCTGCAGCCGCCACCTCGGCTCCGGAGCGGTGCCGTTTCCTCGCAGCACTTGGAACTTAGAGGCCCTGGTGCTGCCTCCCCGGGGCCGCCGGCGACCCCTGCTCAGCCCCCCGAGACCCCCCGCAGCCCTCGCTGCTTTTCCTGCTTGCCCTCGGCGCGGCTACAGCACGGAGGAGCAGCCCCAGCAGCGCCAGAAAACCAAGATGATCATTCTGGGATTCTCCAACCCCATCAACTGGGTTCGGACTCGAATTTACGCTTTCCTTATCTGGGCCTATTTCGACAGAGAGTTCAGCATCGCAGAGTTCTCTGAGGGGGCGAAGCAGGTTTGTTTCCCTAGTTGACTATTCTCTCACGCATTCAGCTGTTACACGCAAAAGTGTTTAGCATTGGGGTCTCCTCACTGAATATCAAGTTAATCAGAAGTTGGTGGTGACCAGACACCAAGCCCTTCAGACACCTGGGTGTGTTTGCATGGACGCAGAGTCCCCCCCAATAAGAGACTAAGGTGAAGTCCCCCAGTTGTTTTTTCACTCTACAGGTTTTGCATCAAACAGAAATGGATTCAAAGCTCATTTCTGCCACTTCAAAGCTATTCGGTCTTTTGGGGCATGATTTTCCAAATCTGCAAAATGGAGAAGACAATGCCTGGCACATAATAGGCACTCCACAAATATTTGTTGAATAAATTGAGTGGATGAGATTATGATGTGGAATGAGATGATATTTTCAAAGTACTATATTGTCATTTTGGATTGAAAGGCAGAACTGTCTACCAACTTTTTGACAGGATCCTACCACCACCGCCACCACTCCGTAAAGGATAACCTGGAGATGAGTAATTTTACCCTTTCAGTTTGCTGAAACTGTCTGAGCTATGATAAGTGCACAGTGCACGCACACTGGGAATACTTAATTTTAGTGATTCATAGCCCCCTGACTTTGTTATGGCCCACTTTCTGAGTGACTAATAACACCTTGCCTTATACTTGCCACATAATGGTCACTTTGAGTCCTAAGATTATTTGCAGTTTTTGAGTGCATGCATTTTTCTAGAATGAAAGACCATCTAAACCTTTATTAGATTCTCTTGGTATGTCATTCCCAAACACTATGAAACCATTGATAAACAAATCAGTTTATTTCCCAGTTAATACCTCCATAAACCTTATAATCATACCATCAGTATGATCATTTTATAGTATTGATATTTTACTCCTAATTTTTTTTGCAATTATTTTATAATCTCAGCCATTTTTTTGTCATCTTTAATAAGTTTTTTCAACTTTATGTAATCAGTAATAACTCTTGCTTCCTAAGTCCGAGTCAACTCTTGACTATTATATTTTTATAAAAAAATAAACCAAAGCTCAAGCTTGATTAATATGTCTACTCAGCATCATGATAAAGTGGTAAGTCTCTGCTCTTATTGTGTCTCAAGGTTAGTTATCCAAGCAAAGGTAAATTAGTGTGATCCTGCTATTCTCCACAGTGCCTGCTGATGACATGAGCTTGTCCACCATCACAGATGTGATTGTACCCACTAATTTATGTGTTGGTAAGGAATGCAAATCATCTCCCCACCATGAACAGGGTTCAGGCCTTAGCCCCCAGTTCTCTGAATACCCAAAGATTGGAGTACTTTTCGGATCACACTAATCCTGTTAACTATTTTAGCCTCCCTCCTGGAGATTAAACTCTATTTCTACTCCATCATCCAGTCTTTGTGTACTTTTTGTCTAAGTCAGTTTTTTGTTTAGTTGACAATTTACTATTATGAGTTCCAAAAAGAATGTCTGGTGTCAGCAAATAGTCTCTTAAATCTTTGTTTACTGACCAAACAAATCAGTTCTTCAACACCCAAGACAACATGTATGGTTTTATAAAAGAACAAAAACCCTTTTCCCTAACTGTCATAATGCAACTATACCTTCTGTTGTGTGGGTGTAATTGTAGGGCTTGGGAATAATCAGATGCAAAATCATATAGTTTCTCTACCTGCATTGGCTCTACTTTCCCTTTTTCCTTAGGCTAATCTTCCAGAAGTTAGATGTTCTTGGGTTGTGACTATCAATTAGGTCATATTCAATAAGATTTTTCTTTTTAAATCATACAACATGAAATTGAAAAGATACCTCTTCTAGTCTAATCCTCCTTTACATGTGCTGAAACAGTTCCAGAAGGATGAGATAGCTCAAGGACGCAGCCTGTGACACACTATACAAGCAATCTTGTTCCTCCAGCTCGCTGGCACCTGAGATGGTTACATATCTTCTAGGCTAGCTTTGAGGAATTGGTGGCCCCATGTTCATCAAGCCTTACGTTAGCTCCACAGACTCTGCTTACCATTGCATATGACATGTCCATATTATTGCTATCAAACCATATACTGTTTTCTTATATTGTGTACATTTTAGCCTTTCTTATGAAAAAGAAGGCTATTTCCTAGAAGCCTCTGGAGGTTGAATACACCTAAGTCACCAAGGCTTTATTAGTGCAGCCTCTTAATGGTTCATTGTTTCTTTTTAGAATAATTTGCTCAGGTGTGATCTTCCTTGGCTATACCAATTAGACTCTAATGATTGGGTTAGGGTTTCAAGAAAAGAATGGAAGGGGCACAATTCAGCCCATAACAATCCTCTGTCTGATGTTCCCATGTGTCTCCTTCTCCTGCCTGTTTTTCCGATTTCAGTGTAGACATTGCTTTCTTTAGGAACCCTTTCTGGTCCTCCCCGGTTAGATTGGGTGATTCTTTTGTATCCTCTTAAATCATCATCCTGTTCTTAGCCCTGTCATTATTCTTGAATTTGTCAGTTACTATGTCTTGTTCCCTAGATAGACTGAAAGTTTCTGGAAGACAAGGACTTTTTTTAAAATAATTTTTTAGTTGTGGATGAACTTTCATTTTTTGTATTTATATGTGGTGCTGAGAATTGAACCCAGTATCTCACACTTACTAGGAAAGCTCTCTACCACTGAGCCACAACCCCAAAATAGAGGGTCATAATCTATAGTTGCATTTCTCATTGCTAGGAATGTGGAGAACTGCAGCCACTCCTCTCCCCCCTTTAAAATGAGATCTCATCTTTCAAAGTTAGGAGCCATCAGCTGTTAATTTGTTCTCTTTCCTCCTACTTTCCTAAACATACCTTACCTTTCTTAATGAGGTTCAGACTGCAATCCAGATCTCTAGATTTCCAGTACAGTTTGGTGTTTCCTGCTTTCTAACTGCTCTCTATATTATTAAGAGGTGGGCCATATACTAGTCAAATGGTTGTTTACTTTATCATTGTTTTAAAAGAAAATATACAAAAAATAATAACAGAATGTGTGACAGATACCATTGCCCTGTGTACATGCATGAACACACAGATGGTGTGACTCTACTTTGTGTACAGCCAGTGAAACAATAGCTGTACTCCATTTGTGTTCAATGAATCAATAAGTAAATTAAAATAAATAAATAAATTTTAAAAAAAAAGAAAATATACAGTATTTTTATTGAGGCATCTCATGAGAATGCCACATCCTGTCGTCTCCCAGGTTCTGAGACAATTTACATAATTAGCAGTTGGCTCACTTATTACTATGTTTGTGGGAAGGCTCTATAAGAAAAGTCAGCCAACTTCAAAGAAATCATGCCTAACATTGATACATTAGTATTTCACATTATTTATCACCTTTACCATAAAGTACTCTTTATTACAATTAGCTATTAAAATATGAACATTGTATGGTATTTTGTGCAGTATTTTGAAATAATAATTGTCACCCTCCCCGCTCCTATTTTTTTTTCAAGGCTTTTGCTCATGTGTCCAAGTTGTTGTCACAGTGTAAATTTGACCTATTGGAAGAACTTGTGGCCAAAGAGGTAAAATAAACTTTTAATTTTTCTTCAAAAATACATATATGACTCTTGCAATAGAAGGATACACATTTTTACTCGTGCTTAAAAATAGTGCATGTACCATCAAACCAAAGTAGAATGTGTCCTTATGAATACTTTAGGTCATATAAAAGCCAAAATGGTTGCTCCTTCTTGAGGCATAAATAAGTAAATGCGATGCCTTTCAGTTGCTAGTATATATAATGTTCTAGTAGGAATTACCTAGTTGAATATTTAGATGCTTTTCAGCCTTACCTGTGAGGATCAGTAGATATGATAGTAAATTTAAAAATAGATGTAGAAAAATTTATTCCATAATAAAGGTTTCACTTTGAAATATTTTCAAAAATTGAATTGGTGCACTAACAGTTTGTTTTTCCCAAACTTAGGTGCTTCATGTATTAAAAGAAAAGGTTTCTTCACTACCTGATAACCATAAAAATGCTCTTGCTGCTGACATAGATGAAATTGTCTATACATCAACAGGAGACATCTCCATTTACTATGATGAGAAAGGTAATGCTGGAGCATAGGCCATCTTAAATGATACCTGATTGTTCAGATGAGCCTCAGTAGGGAATAATCACAACAATAGTGGAGTTTTGCTGTACAAACAGATATTTATAGAACTTCAAAGGAAATGATATATTCATTCTTTAAGATCTAGCTCTAAAAAAGTTGAACTATGCTAATAGTTTTAATGCCTTTCTGTGTAGGTATTTTCCCTACTGCTGTGTGATAAACAGAAAAGAATGTCATCACATGCTTTGGAAATGGTCTGTTTAGGAAAAGCTGCTTCCATGGTGCAGATTGGAAAGATTTGTTTCAGATTTCCTAACTTGAAGGAAACAATTGAGCATTTTAAATTTACATCTACACATTATATGGATGGAGTAAAGAGTAAAAGAAAAAGTAGATACTATCAGCTCAAGACTGATAGGAAAATAAGGTTAACTATAGAACTCCCAGATTGAATTTAGGGATAATGAAAAAAGTTGAAAGGAACCTTAGTGGTTATCAGTTCTTTTCCTTGTCCATTGTATATACTTCCCTATAGCATTCCTGAGAATTCATTGACTGATTTCTTCTACACAGATTTTCATATGCACTATGTGCCAGGAACATAGGAAATCTAGCCTCTGCTTTCATATTTCCAAGGCAATATGATAGAGGACTCAGTGGCTAGAAATTTTTAATACATGCTAATTAGAAACATTTGTAAAGGTATTTTTGGTGATAAAAATATTTTATTCAACCCTAATATTTCAAATTTTTTCCTGATACTGTGGTTACTGATTTTTACACAGGTTGTTGTCAGAATTGCCTGACAAAGTGGAAATTAGGGTAGAATAGAACTTTCTCTTCTTTTGGGCAGTTGAGCATAAATTAATTACTTAGCAGCAAAGAAAAAGTGGTTTTTCCTGTTCATTTTTGTTTTGATAACAGATAAATTGTCATAATTTAAAAACTGCTATAAATTGAGAATAATCCATGTAGCATGTTTAGTAAAGTATGTATTGATAAATAGTAGTTTTATTATACTGAAATGTAGAGATGAAGACAAATATGTCACAAACCCAAAAAAATTTTTCTAAAAACAAAGTATCAATCTAGGTATATTAATAGTATACCAGAATGTACACAAGTTTGATCTATAACAACTATGTAACTACTGCCAATTTATGATTTTATTTTATTTTATTTTGGATATATGGATGATAGATTATTGGGATTTGTATTTGTATGTGTGTGTATGTGTTTTTTCTCTAAGGAAGGAAGTTCGTTAATATCCTGATGTGCTTTTGGTATCTAACCAGTGCCAACATCCCCAGTGAAACTTTGAGTGGAGCCAGTGTATTCCAAGTTAAGTTGGGGGATCAGAACGTGGAAACTAAACAGCTTCTTAGTGCAAGCTATGAGTAAGTGCAATCATGCTTTGGTGTTTCCTTTCTCTAGAAAATGGAAGGTGGTATGAAGGTATGAAAATGAAAGGCAGCTTTAGGAAGAAGAAGATTGGAATTTAACAAGTTATTTACAAAGAAAAAAAGTTGTAAAGATACTGGTTATGAACTAGTAGTGTAAAGAAATTAGAAAGAGGTAATATTGCTGAATTTCATTAGAGGGTTTTAACTATCTATTACTGCTTAACAAACCACTCTCAAAAGTCAGTGGCTTCAAACAACCATTGATTTTGCCTGCTATTTCATTACTCAGAATCTCTGCAAGGGCTCAGCTGTGGGGTTTTCTCTTCTTCACCTGACATCATCTGGGGTGGCAGAGGCAGGAGGATTTATTTCCACAATGGCTGCTTCTCTCAGATATGGCATCTTGTACCCCTTGGCTTCTCCACAATGCATCACTCTCCGGTACCTCTCTTCAGGGCTTGGGCTTACAGTAGTTTCAGGCTAGTCATATCTTTTACCTGATGATTGTATTCTAAAAGAAATGGAAAGTGCTAAGACAGCAAAGGGATATGCCCAGAATTAAAGTAGCATCATTTCTGCTAGTCTGCTAATAAAAACAGTTACATGACCTGCACAGTTTCAAGGGTATGAAGTGACCCACCACTTTATGGAAACAACAGTCATCAGTGTTACATTGCTGAACAACACCTGGGAGGGAGCTATAGTTGCAGCCATCTTCAGAAAATAAAATCTGTCATGTCATGTGGAACATTCACTGTTTTATGATCATTTATGTGCCAGGTCTTGTGGTAGGGGTTTAGATGCAAAACTGAAGTGACATTGCCCTTAAAGAGATACTTGTAATAGGAAGTTAGTAACTTATTTAAAAGAGGTATTATATGTTTGTGCTAATAAAATTTGAAACTGAACAGCTGAATCAAGTAAGTGGAACATATTTAATACTTTTTAAAGAGGTTACTATTACTATGTTGCCAAAGTCATACAAATTTGCTTTAAAATAACATATTCCAAAAATGACCTAAGGAAGAAAATGTTTTGTTTCACTAAGGTAAAAGAGGATTACATTCTTATTCATTTTACTTTTCTTAAAAGAAATATGTTTATTTAAAAATCTTGCTTTATTCATAATTAATCAAAATCTTCTATATACTTAAATACTTGTTTCATGTAAATTACTGACTATCTCTTTTTAAAGACATTTTTATAATTAAAGATCATTTAGTATCAATAGTAAATCTTGTCTCTTCTGATATTCCTTATTAAGACCCAGGCAGCTCAAAACACTGCTATTTTAAAGATTGATTTAATGTCTGTAAAGTAAATTCCACTACTTATTACTAAATTGGTAACAGAATTGTTTGAAGAACAGCTTCTCCTGTTTACTAGATCATATGTTTAAAATGCTGTTGGCCTCACCAGAATCCAGTATATTTCTGCTTATGTTAGGCATATATTTTTAGCTAGTATTTAGTAACAGAATTATATCCAGGTTTCTTTGAGAGGCTAGCAGATGTTGAACATAGATAAGTCCATTAAAAATTTCACTTTAGTTGAGAATGTACTTCAATTTGGGCAGTATATTTTTGTGATTGAATTGGCAGATTAAACTTCTTTTGTTTTGATTTTTATTTTACCACCATTAAATTAGCTTACTGTTAAAAACTGCCTCTAATACACATTTGCAATTTATATATTTGGACTGATGTAAGGTTGACATTTGTAATGTTTTTCTTAGATTTCAGAGGGAGTTTACACAAGGAGTAAAGCCTGACTGGACCATTGCCCGGATTGAACACTCAAAATTACTAGAATAATCTTTCTTGGAAAAATCAGCTTGTGAACTTTTAGCAACTGCTATGAAGAACTGAGCAAGAAAAAATTTGAATCATTTGATCTTCTCTTAATCAAGTGTGTGGATTACTTTTGTATTATTTTGAAATACTCCTTGCAGTATATTGACATGATACAATAAAGCATTTTCCACAGATTGTTATCACCGTCTTCAAAAGAGGTCAAAGTGAAAAAAATTACAGCACATTGTTACTGTCATATTTAGTATCATTTCTGACTCTACATCTGCATAGATATAAACTAATTTTATAGACATAATAAGTTACTGAACAAACTACTTAGAAATTTCTAAATTAACAGTCCTTAAATATTTTATTGTGGCCAACATATTTATATCATTAATCCAAAATATGTAAGTTTTATTTTTAAAAAGCACTGCTAGTATTTGGTATTTTTCTGCTCTCTAACTAGATAGGAAGAATGTGCCTTGGTATACTTTAAGTTCCCTACTTCAGTTCTACAAAGGACAATCTACTACAAATCTACAAATCTACTAGTAGATTGTCCTTTGTAGAACTGAAGTAGGGAACTTAAAGTATACCAAGGCACAAAGAAGAAGAAAAGAAAAGAAAAAAAGAGAGCAATGCTTCAGCCACCTGTGGTTGTTCTAAAGTGCTTGTATTTAGAGTCCTAGAAGTTAGAGTTGGGAGACAAAAATGGCTGAAAATTTTCCTAATTGATAAAAACTATAAGCCCACAAAAGCAAGAAATTTAACAAGCAAGGGAAAAGAAAAAAAAAACCTCCTCAAGGTACATCATAATGAAATTATTGAAAGCAAACAAAACAAAATTGTAAAAGCAGATGGAGAGGGGGAAAAAAGACATTTCATACAGAGGAATCAAAATAAAAATGTCTACATATTCCTGCAAGTAAGAGACCTCAGTGTGACAAGTACTGAAAGAAAAACAAAAACCCTGCTGTCCTAGAATTCTATGTTTAGCAAAAATATTCTTCACAATTATAGATAAGGCTTTTTCAGAGAAAACAGGAGAGAATTTGTTAGCTATAGACAGATTCCATAAGAATTGTTAAGGACCCATGGACAGAGTGGAGTCAGAAATGGACCCACACTTGTCCATGCATGTATGGACAATTGGTTTTTGATGAAGATGCCAAAGTAATTCAATAAGGAAAAGATGATCTTTTCAACAAATGGAGTAATGATAGGTTCACATAGGAAGTGAACCTCAACCCTTGCCCCATTCCATATACAATTTTAGTGCAAAATTAGATTTCAAAATGGGTCATAGACCTAAACAAAAGGCCAAACTAGAAATTCTAGAATGAAGCAAGAGAAATTCTTTGCTCTCTTGGAATAGGCAAAATTTCTTAGAACATTACATCAACCATGGAAGAAATTTTCAAATTGAAATTTTTTAAAGTTAAAACTGCTCTTTGAAAGATACTAGTTAAAGAATCAAAAAGCAATTCACAGATTGGGAGAAACTTTCTAATACATCTGGCAAAGAACTTACCCAGAATATATGAATAATGCTTACAGCTCAATGATGAAAAGTCAAGTAACCCAATAAATGGGCAAAAGATTTGAATAAATTCTCCACCACTGCAGAACTTGGGATTGAACCCAGGGGTGCTTCATCACTGAGCTACATCTCAGCCCTTTCTATCTTATTTTGGGACAGGGTACGACTAAGTTGCCTAGGCTGGCCTCCTACTTGCAATCCTGCCTCAGACTCCTGAGTAGCTACAGGCATGTGCCACCATGCCTGGCTTTGTATAGATTCTTTATAAAAGATACTCAAGTTGACAAGGGTGCTAAATACCCTTAGGCGATAAGAAAGCAAAACACAAGAAACGGCTATAAATCCACCAAGAAAGCATAAATTGCTTGCATTAATCTTTTATCTGTTTCCTATAACAAAACTACAGACTGGGTGAATTATCAAGAAAAGAGGTTTGTTTTGGTTTGGTTCTGGAGGTCCAAGGTGGAGGAGCTGCATTCAATGATAGTTTTCTTATAGGACCTTACATAGCTAAGTATAGGGAATATCTGTCCTCTTTTTTTTTTTTTTTTTTTTTTTTGTACTAGGAGTTAAGCCCAGGGGTGCTGAGCCACATCCTCAGCCATCACCACTCCCTACCTTTTAATTTTTTATTTTATTTTATTTTTTTTATTTTGAGACAGGATCTCGCTGAGGCTGACTTTAAACTTGCAATTCTCCCACCTCAGCCTACCAAGCTGCTGGGATTACAGATGTGTGCAACTGCACGCAGCCTGTCCTCTCCTGATAAAACCACTTGAATTCAGACATGGGAATTACACCCTATGACCTTATGCAAGACCCTATCTCCAAACACAGTAGATTAAGAGCGTGCTCTTAATCAGCAATAGGGATTAGATTTCAACACATGAAGTACGGACACATTCAAACCACATACAAATCATCACAACTGCCAATACCAAGTATTGGTGATGACATGGAGCACCTGGAATTCTCACATATTGCTGGTAGGAATGCAGAGTGGTGCATCCACTTTGGAAGATAGTTTGGCAGTTTCTTATAAAGTTAAATATACACTTACCATAGGATCCAGCAATTCTATTCCCAGATATTTACCCAAGAGAAATGAAAACATAACATACAGATGAAGACTTGTATATGAATGTTCATAGCAGCTTTTTTCTTAATGATTCCAAACTGGAAAGACCCCAAATGTTCAGTAGATGAAAGAATATACAAGTGAGTGCAGGAAGCCAGACATAAAAGAGAACATATTATACTTGTTGCATAATTTTATTCCTGTGAAATTTTAGAAAAGGTAAAACTACCCTATTCTGACAAATAATTGCCTGAGGTTGAGGTAGAGTGAGAGGGATGGGTGTGAGATGGATCGGTTTGATTGCTAAGGTATACAAGGGAGCTTTTGGGTGGATGAAAATTGCATCCATCTTGATTGTAGTGATAGGTACATGGCTTTATAGTTGTGACTCATCAAACTGTGGACCTAAAATGGAAGCATTTTGTTATGTTAATTACTTTGTGTTTTATGCAAATTATTCCTAAATAAAATGTATACCAAGAAAAGTAAGTTGTTAGAAAATAAGCTGAAGTATTTTATTTTTATAAAGTGTAAAATGCTAATCTGGATTCCATCTAATTTTAGGCCTAATCTTCATATAATTTCAACTAATCTTATATGAAATACATCTTTAATGAAGTAGATAATAGATAAGGTACAGATTACTAAGAAATGCAACTGATTATTACTTGGCATCAATTTGAAGATGCATTTCTAATTCACAGATTTAAAAATGGATGAGGAATGTGTGATTTAGAGTCAATGTGCATTTTTATTTGTAAATTATACCTTAGCTGTGGGTGGGTGTCTAATGTTCAGACAGATTATTGTCTTTGTAGGTGGTTTCTCAGTAAAAGAAACCAGTCTTTGGGATCAATTCCAGGTTTGTACAAAAAATGAAGTATCTTGGGCAAGAAAGCAAGGAAATAATTAAAGATAATAAGAATATTGTTGAAAGGACACAAGGGCCAACTTGAAAGGGGTTCCATTGGGCAAGAAGAGCCAATGTGAGCTTCAGTGAGAATAATGGTTATATGGACTGAAATACATCATGTGTTTTGAAAAGCCATTAGTTCCTAATGAAACTCCAAATAAACATGTTTTGGGATACCTTTGGAAATTGTTAGGGTAGTAGTTCATTTCATTATTATAAAAATTGATAAGGATTAAAAATCAAGCATTTATCATGTCTTGCATGTACAAAATTATTCCAGTTATTTCCTGCTGAACAACAAACCTAAAATTTAGATGACAATCATTTATTTTACTCATGATTGGGAATTTGGGCAGAGTTTGACTTGGCAAATGTTTGGCTTCATGTTACATTGACTAGTGTCATTTGTGGTTCAGTTTGATCATTTGGGGGATTTTGTTAAGCTTTGCTAGGATCCACTTAAAGTAACTTTTACTCTGTGGAGAGTTCAGTCCCATTTTAAAGACTAGCATGTTAATAACTGTAACTGATACTATATCAAATGAATAAAATTCATGAGTTTGTAGTTATTTTTAAGAAAAATAAAGACTTAGGGCTCTGTTTTATACCACCATAGAAGGTGGTAAAGAAATAATCATCATTTTGCAAACTAAAATGTAACACTGACCAATACAAGGATCATCTTGTATATTAATTTCTTGTTCATGTAACAAGCTACCACAAAGCAACTCACCATGATATTGATTTATTATTTTTCAGTTCTGGAGACCAGAAGTCCAAAATGGGTCAAATAAGATGAGACTGTGCTGGCTAGAGGTAACTCAGATGAATTCCCAAAACTATAGGATTTCTGGGAACTGTTTGGCTCATAACTCTTGATCACATTTTGCTTGACTTTATAGAGTCTCATTATACAACTCAGTTCTAATTATTTCATGTGTGTTTCTAAAAAATAAGATCATTATCCCATAAATTCATAAGAAGCTGTTATTAATGTATTCCATAATATCAACTAATTTTAAACCATATTTAAAGTTCCATTGATTATCTTTAAAATGACTTTTAAATATCAATATTCATTTTAAGTTTACATATTGCATTTGGTGTTTATGTCTTTTCTATCCTTTTAAAAAAATTCAGAATGTCTTCCATCCTTTTTATGACATTGCAATTTTGAGGAGTCTAGAGTAGTAGACATACAGTAAGTCCCATCTCCTGAATGTGTTTGATTATTTTTTATGGCATCATTTCTGTAAGCTTAAAGTTAGAGCTAAAGCTTGTTTAGATCCAGGTTAAATCTTTTGGTAAGACTATCCTATAAGTTATTTGTGTATCTTATGTAACATTAGTTGGTATGTAAATTCTCATTTTCCCATGGTTTAAGATGATGATAATGAGAATCCTTAGTCATAAAAGTCATTTTTCCCTTTACAATTAATAAGTTATCTGTGAGGTGATACTTTGATACTGTTTTGTTTGGATATGAGGTGTCCCTCAAAAGCTCTTATTAATGTAAGAATATTCAAAGATAAAATAATTAGATGTCAGATTATGAAAGCTGTAACCTGACCATCCTAGTTTTAATGGAATGACTGGTAGTAACTAGGCAGGTGGTCATGACTAGAAGTAGGTTCCGAGGATATTCCCTGGAAGGGTACATTTTCCTGGTGGCCTTCCCCCCCCCCGCCCGCCACCCGCTTCCTAGCTGCCATAAGGGAAGCAGCTTTCCTCCACCATGCCCTTCTGCCAAGAAGTGCTGCCTCACCTTGGGTCCAGATCAGTGGAGTCTGCCATCTATGGACTGAGACTTCTATCATGAACCAAAGAGCCTTTTCCTCCTCTAAGTTGTTCTTGCTGGGTATTTTGGTCACAGTGACACAAAGACTGACCAAAGCAGATAACTTCTAAATACTCTGCTTACAAGCAACCTTTTGCAAATTATGGTAAACTGAATAAGACCCATGCCCCATCCCAAAATGTCCACATCCTAATCCCTGAAACTGTTGCATATGTAGTCTTAAATGGCAAAGCAGGACTTTGCAGGTATGATTCAATTAAGAATCCTGTGATGGGGAGGTTATCCTGGATTATTTGGGTAGGCCAATGTGAACACAGGTGTCCTTATAAGAAGGTCGGAAGATTAGAGTTAGAAGGACATGTCATGATGGAAGCAGAGATTGGAATGACGTGGGGCTATGAGATTGAAAGAATGTGGACAGCATGTAGAAACTGGAAAAGATGAGAAACAGATTTTCCCTGGAGTCACTTAAAGAAATGCAGCCATGTTTATCTATTTTGGACTTCTGGTCTCCAGAACTGCAAATTAATCAATCTGTGTGTGGTTAGCCAATAAGTTTGCTATATCAGCGAAAAAAAATTGATGTACAAGGTGATACTTGTTGAATCAATGTTGCCATATACATTGCAGAGTTATGATTCTAATTCTATAACACCTATAAAACAAAGCCCTAATATTTTTCTTAATTATCACTACAAATTCATGAATTTTTATTCATTCAGTTACAGTTATTTGTATTGGTGCTTAAATACTCTCCAATTTTGACAGTGGGAGCCCCTGTAACCTGTCCTCACTGCAGATTGAAGACTCATGTGACCTGATATTAGTCTTTAAGTGCTGTCTTTGCTTGTATAAAAACATATGCTGGGATATTCTTGTCCATTTCCTGTCTCAAAACTGGAATCATCCATTTCTCCAGTGAGTCCTGGTTTCTTGAATGTGGTAAGTGTGGTGAAGTTTCAAACCAAGATTTGTACATCTTGAGGAATATTCATATTCTAAGTCTGTAAGGAAATATTCACACTTATGTCTATTTGAGATTGGGGTCATTTATCTGAAAGAATTCTGGGAATGTGAAATGTGGTCTGTTTGTCTTTATTTCTGAAATAAATAATCCCTCACCCATCATTATCTGCTTTTTGTTTGATTATTGCATTTATCATCAATTGACATTGTAGTATTTATTTATTCCATTGTATGTCTTTTAAATTAAGGCAGGAACTTCTTCTATCTTGTTCTTGCTGCATTCCCAGTGCCTCAAACAATATTGGGTACATAATCGAGCTCAGTAAATGCTAGTTGAGAATAAATAAATAAATGAGCATGTCTTACTTTTGCTGAACTTCCTAGTTCACATGAAAGGAACATTTTCCCTATTGCTTTTGATTTGACACCCTAGCAACCTGTATGTCATTTTTATTATGTACATTTCCCCTCTCAAGGAGTATATGATATTGGATATGTGACCTTGCTTTCATAATCTTCTCTAAATGTCATTTATTCTAAATACCACATGGTGGAGCTAATTGTGTATGGAATCTAAATGTCAGTATTGGCAGGAAGTTTGAAAAGGTCTGAAGCCACTGAGGAATGGGAAGTTTGCTTTGCTTACTTTGCAGTGGATATGTAATGCTTCACAAAAAGAGGTTTTACAAATATAATTTGTTGATGTTAAAAGGTTGACATGCAAGGAGCAAAGTGAAGGAAACTTACCCACATCTCTTTGGTTGCTAGAATCATAGATTGGCATACCATTCAGTGCCTCTGTGATTCCTCCCACCCTCGGAAGGCTTCTTTTGGCTCATATGGTTATCAGTCAGGATAATATAGTATGCTGCAGTAACAACCTCTAAATCTCAATATATTGTAACAGGCAAATTTTTTTAAATTTTCTTGTTCAAATTACATGTTCACTAAGAGACCCTTGTGGTAGCAAAATCTTCTCCCTGGATACAGGCTGATGAGAAGCCATTAGTTGGTACTGTGGCAAATGAAAAATATAACTCTGAAGGGTCTTGCATGAGCCATTAAATGCTGAACTTGAAAGTGATACAGTTCAATGGCCAGAACATGGCCCTACTCCCCCACAGCGATCCAGAGAGTACAATTGCACCATGATCCTGGAAGGTAGAGTGTGAATTATTTGGTGAGGGGCAATGATAATTACCACATGCAGAGAATAACCGTTTCTCATTTTAACCTTAGAAATGGCTAGCTTAGAAGCCAGTCAGCACATGCTACTATATTAGATACATCAGGAGGCTCAGGGGAAAAAAAAAGAATATTTCTAGATCTTTTGGTTATATGTTTTTAGCTGAGAATTAGTAAATACTGTGCTCCAGGATCCTGAGGATGAGTCATTCTTTCTGTTATGTCAGTGACCACAGATGTCAAACCAGTTTGAAATGAAAAGGGCCATAGGGCACTTGAATTCCATTCTCTTCATTTGATAAGTTCTGTCAATGTACACTAAATAATTGGTCAAGTAAGACATTATATACAGTTGATTTGACTATATTGTTCATAGATTCAAAATAATGGTTTTAAGAAACTTAGATAAATAAGATGTATATGCTTGTTCTTGTCACTTAATCTCACAATATGGGTAGTTATGCAAATGGTTGATGTATCATTTGAAGTTAGTTCTGACTTCATTAAACAAAAACTTTTTAAAATGGTGATTTAAACAATATAGTAGTTGATTTCTCTTTCACTAATAGAAGTCCAGAGATATTCTTCTTTGAGTTGTTAAACCAACTCTACAAAGTCTTCAGGGATCCAGTTTCCTTCTAGTTACAACTGTCCTCCTTAGGTTATGACCTCTGACCTCATGGTACAAAATGAAGAATAGAGCTCTAGCCATCATATCCATGTTCCTCACAGTAGAACAGAGGAGAAGAAAGAATGGGCAAAAAGGGTATATATCTTGGGTATCTAGTAGGTTGCTGTCTTCCCCCAAAATACACTTAATTTCACTAAATAGGAATTAGTCATATGGCTAAACATAAATTTGGTGGGAATATTTGTTGCCTCAGATAAGAAGAGGGAAGATGATGTTGTATAGATGACTAGTCATTTGTCCTGCTTGGGTTACTTCAGTCCTGAACCAGTACGACCTGGGCAAATCACTGGCAGGCTGGCTTTCCTAACTTCACTGAGGGTCAGTGATTAGAGATCCCATGGTGGTGTCTAATTGGAGTCTAGTTATAGTCCTAAATACTGCCAGCTAATTTTTAAATCTTAGATGAAATAGAGCACCCAAAGAAAAATTTTTGATCAAAATGCATCCAGATCTCTGATGGCATGCATCCTATTGTTTATACCACACACACTTTCCTGCCTAGAGGACCGTGGATATAGTTTATCCCATCTTCAAAAATAGAAGCACCCCTCTTCCCATTTTATAAACCAATTGGTCCAATGACCATTCATTCAAAATGTACTTAATTACTTGCCTAGTAAATTGCAACTCTAACTCACTCTTATGTGTGACACAGGCATGGTCATTCTACAACTGCTACCCCACATCTCACACTACTGTGTGAGAAGTAGGCAAAACATCCTGCCATACTTTTTACTTTCATGTAAAAAGATCCCCCAGGAACAGTGGTAGAGTCAGATCAGCTCCTTTAATGACTCTTCCTTTATACTATAGTTTGGGTCTTAAGTGGCCCCCAAGATCAAAAGACTTGGTCCCCAGATTGTTGCTACTGGGGGTGGTGGAAACTTTAGGAGATGGAGCCTAGTGGGAAGTTCAAGGTCTGTGGGGTATGCCCTTCAAGGGATTTTAAGGCTCCAGTCGCTTTCTCTGTCTCCTTTTTCACATCCTGGCCATGGAATGAAAAGCTTTAGTTGGCCACATTCTCCCCGCCACAATGTACTGCCTCACTTCAGGCCTAAAAGCAATGGGGCCAAACAGTCATGGATAGATAGCTCCAAGACTGTGAGCCAAATAAATCTTTCCTCTTTATAATCTGATTATCTCAGATATTGTTACAGTAAAGGAAAGATGACTAACACACTTAGCCTCTGACTTTGTGATGCAGAGCAGCCATGGGCAAAGCTAGATGTTTTTAAGAGGACACCTGCCTGCCCTTCCACTTCTCTCTATCCTGGTTTTATTGATTCTCAAATGTGCATTGCAATATTACATCTGACTCTGGGCAGCCAAAAGATTTCAAAAGGGCAAAATGGGACCATGTTCAGGTCTCCCTCTTTTTTAACTTCCTTCTTATAATACTGCCTCTGAATAACCCCCTATATTCCAGAGGACAGGAAAACACCATGTGGTTTTATCTCAGATCAAATCCAATAATGGACCTTGTTAACCAATTCACTGCTAGGAAAGAGACTTCCTGTTATTGCTCCTTAAAGCAGACAAACAAAGACAAAATTTTTAAAAGATGAATACAAACAAATCCAACTTTAAAGCCAATTTAAAGTTATAGCACATAAGCAATTACATATTTTAGTTACCAAGACTCTGAGGCATATTTTTTCTCTGGAGAGCATACCAAGAAGTAGCTTTGACCAAGGGAAGCCATTCTGTGAGGCCTTGTTGGAGTTTGACTCCCCCATTCCTCCCTCCCAGGCCCTTTAACCTCCCACTCTTTCTGTTCCTCTCACAACAAGGAGGTCCCCACCTTGGCAGTTCTTCAGGAACTATGCCCTCTGCCAGCTATGTTCTTTGTTCAGGTCTTCAAGGGCTGATCACTTGCTATTTTTCAGTTTCAGTTGAAATGTCACCTCCTCTAAGACTTTCCTGACCATCTAGTCTAAGGCAATGCCAACCCATCTGTTTCTATGCTTCCAAACTGTTTCCTTTTTATCATGGCATTTATCATCTACTTATACTTATTCATTTATTTATTTGTTTATTGCCTGTGCCCCCTTCCATTAGAGTTTCACTTTAGCAGCTCAGCACATCAGTTATAATATTATGTGCTTCACTGGTGTTCCATTTAGGGCAAGGTGTCTTGGTCTCAGACTTTTGACATTTGGGACCACATAATCCTTTGCTGTGGAGAGCTGTCCTGTGCGTTGTACAATGTTTAACAGTATCTCTGGCATCTCCCCTTTAGAAACCTTTCTATTTGCAATATTTGTTCCCAAGAGGACAAAACTTAATGTGATTGAGAAGTGCTGGGTTAGCTGTTGCCTTCTTTGGATCTCAAGAGGTTATACCATTTTAGAGTAGTGATAGCTAAGAGTTCTTATGGGACATGTCTATTGGTAACAGATTCATATTTTATGCCTGAAGAACTCTTTTTTCATCTTCATTTTTTAAAAATTTAGCAATTATTGAATGTTTACAAGTATTGGGTACTGAACTAGGGGCATTACATTTAACATTCACAACCATCCTTACAATGAGTATGATGGTGTTATTATCCTAATTTTGCAGAGGGGAAACTGATGCAAAAATAATTGAAAAATTTGTCCAAGTTTATACCATTGGACAGTGACGAAGTCTGGGATCCAAACCAAACAATAGGTTCCCGAACTCTACACGCACAGGAGTGGGCACTGCTGTTGGAATCTGTGGCACTACCCCTGCTGGTAGAGACTGGACAAGAAATGGGCTCCCCACCTCCAGCACCCAACCCACACAGCCATTCAGTCAGAGTGAGCGTGGGTGAGTGATGACTTTCCTCTCTAAGCCTTAGTTACCTCTCTCAACAATAATAATAACAGTAATTTGATGCAGGATTGCATTAGGAATTAAATCCAATAGCACATGTGAAATTACTTAGCTGGTTTCTGGCAAACGATAAGTTCTGAATTCATTTCCCCTCTCCTTCCTTTTCACTTGGCTCCAAGCTGCAAGCACTGAAAGCAGATCCTAAAGAAGTTGGTCAGACAAACCCATTGGGAAATATAACCTTGACTCAATATGTAGAGTTTTGCTATTATTGACTAGCAATAATGGGGAAATCAGCCCCCCTAGAAATAACCTGCCAGGCTGGCATTTTGGTCCCTTTGCTAATGACCAACGGCACTAGCCATCAGCACTTTCTCCTTATACCTCAGGGGTTTTTAAATCTGTACTGATTAGATGCCATGTGGCCTGGTTGACAAGCAGCCTCCTGTTCTGTTTCTTAATGTGTCAGTGAATTAATTGCCTGATCTATTGTTTTCTAACAGAGGCCAATTGAGTTTGGGGGAGAAAAACAGTCTCTTTCCCAGCAGGGGGCGCCCTTTGCAAACATAACTGAGTTGGTGCTCAGGCTAGCAGAAGAGTCTCACCCAAAACTGGATAGTTTTGGAAAGTTTACTTAGAATAAATTCATGGGGTTCCACAAATCTCCATGAATAGAATTCTGAGAATGACAACGTGTTTATTTTTACTAGCCTCCGAGTGAAATTTAGCATTTTATTCAATTATAAATATAGGCAACAAATCACAGATGCTTGTAGATCCCACTACACTTGTGGTTATCTTAAAATATTGTTTACATCCTTCATTACTTTAAAATTACAGTAGCTATAGAACCTGCTGCTAGATATTGTTATTTAATGTGTTAATAAAGAAGCACATATAGAACCATATCACAAATGTGTTATTTGTGTTGTTGATATTTTAATAACTGCCTTTTAATATATGTTTTGTTGTGGTGGTTATTGTTTTTCCTGATACTAGGAATCAAACCCAGGGCTTCACACATGCTAGGCAAGTTCCCTTCCACCAAGCTGCACCTTAGCCCAATCACTTGTCTTTTGAATTCATTGCTTTGCATTGTACTCTTAATGTATTTTTATTTAGTTTAAAACATTATTCTGGGACGGAGCCTGTCGACTTCACCACACTGTCAAAGGGTTCCTGATACAGAAAAAAAAGGCATTATGAACACCTGGCTGGAAAGCTACTAGGGATGGTCTTTGAAGAAGTCAATCTTAAAAGGAATCTTTGTCCTTAGTAATTTTTAGTCATGACTCAACTCTTGCTCTTCCATCTCTTCTGGTAACATAAACATATGCCACACTTACATCAAAACTGTTTGCCATCATGCTTGGCAGCATACAATTTACATCAGGAGGAAATTTTGGTGTATTCAGGATTATGTTGACTAAATTTTAGAGCATCCAGGATGCCTGTCATCCTGGCTTTGGGAAGGAAGAGGCCTAGATTTCCCTGTTGCTTTCACATTTTTGTTATGCTTGATTCATTTCCAGGGCTCAGGAATCTTCTGAAATGACTGAGCGTTACTTGCTTCTCAGTGAGAAGCCTCAGTACTCTGGCAGTGTTGCTTTCAGAATCTTCTCTCCTCCTACTCCTTTGATAAAGATTTTGAAATGCCAATAACAGAAGGAAAGGGAGAACTCACATAGTTTCTTTCCCCCTAGTCTTCTCTACTTACTTTCTCTCAGGAAAGTAAGACCACACTGGAGGGTCAGGGTCAGACTGGGTCAGACTATTGTTTTACCATCCAGTCCAACTGGCTTATCCTGGGCCTTGGCATTTGAGGGCACAGGAACCAAGCAACCCCCCCCCCCCCCCGAGCATTGTCATTTAGCACTTTTTCTTTCCCTTTCTGAACCTCTTCCTTTCTCTCAGCTAGGTCTTTATGCCCCACCTCCCCAACTACTCCTCAGTTCTGTCCTTCCATTCCCAAATCAAACCTTTTTCTGTTAATAACATTAACAATAAGATCCTCCTATTAAAGACTTATAATACATAGGTACTGTGTGAGGTATCTTCTTAGGTAACCCCTGTTGTGTATTGATAATGTGCTCCCCCTTCATGTTCACCTAGAATTTCAGAATTTGACTTATTTGAGTTTTTTTCAGATGTGGTTTTTTTAAGGATCAAGAAGGGATCATTCTGGATTATGTTGGGCCCTAAATCCTATGACTGGTGTTCTTTTAAGTAAAGACATGGAGACACAGAATATGGCCCCACAAAATCAGAGGTAGAGACTGGAGGTCTGTCAAAGTCAAGGATGCCTGGGATTACCAACTTGAAGAATTCTTCTCTAGAGCCTTCAGAGGAAACATACCTTTCTGGTACCTAGATTTTAGATTTCTAGTCTCCAGAACCATGAGAGAAAAATAAAAAAAGTTCCTGCTGTTTCAAGCTAGTTCTGCTATTTCTGTTACTTTGTTATGACATCCATAGCCACATAACACATCAGCCAACAAGACGGGCATATTACACTCATTTGTCAAATGAAGAAACCCAGGCATAGAACCTAAGCACCTGCGAAGATGTGCATAGCCAATGGAGCCCTGGAATTTGAACACTTATCTAAGTAACATCAATGCCTTGCTACCTCCCTTAGTGTTGGATTCAATGAACTATGATTATTGATTAAAATAACTCACATTCAAGCTTGAGGGGTCATTGAATATGACCTCTGGTAGCTTACCTGAGGAAGGGAAGGGTTGAAATAGGAGTAGCTCCCAAACCATGTTTTGCTTAACTGCTCTTAGAGTAATACAGGGAATCTGCATTTCAGTACCATCCCTGGGATGGTCACTCTTCTCCTTCATTTTTATTCCCAGCTGGACTGTTTTAGGGGGTTCTGCAGATGTTCAAAGGGAGGAGTTCAGATCTTGCTCTGAGGCAGGCCTCTTGTCATTACAACAAGACTTGTTTCCCAGCAGATTATATTAAGAACATTTTTTTAAAATATGTAGTTTTTAGTTGTTGATGGACCTTTATTTAATTTATTTATTTATATGCAGTGCTGAGAATTGAACCCAGTGCCTCACACATGCTAGGCAAACACTGAGCCACAACCCCAGCCCCAACATTTTTATAAGCCAAAGTGGCTCAGTGAAAGTGGTAACTAAAATCATATGTTGGTAAAGAACAGAAAGGGTTTGCTTTTGTCCATATGCATAAATTTTTCCCCCTGTGAGAAACCTTCCAACAAAATGGAGCTCTATCCTTATAAATTCAATCCATTCTTGTGGCTCATGCAGGTCCTGCCCTACTCCACATGCCTGGCCCCTTGGGGTGGTGTGTAGGTCCCAGGGAAGCCCTCCACTGTGGACCTCAGGTGGTGTCAGCCTGTGGCCGGCCTGTGGCTTGCTACGGTGATACCGTTGGGGATTCAATGATGTCTAGTCACTCGGCTGAGGGGCTGGCAGTTTATCAATGTCCCTATCCCTGGCTTGTCAAAAGTTACAGAGTTATATACTGACAGGAGAGTTTTCATTTAAAATATAGAATTTCCAAGACAAGATCAATTTTAGTCTTGGCAGTCCTGATACTGTCACTTTCCGTGAAATCCATCACCAGTTCAAATCCCAGCTCAGTTCTTACCAGGTGGGTGTCCTCAGGCAAATTCTTGAGCTTCTCTGTGCTCTGAACCTTTCTGCTGTGACAGTATTAACCCTTCTCAAAGACTCTGGTAGACTGAAAATTTAAGTCAAACAGGAAAAAATAAAAACGAAAATGGGAAAAAGCAGAAATATGATAAAAAGTATTTTCCCCTCCCCGACTCAATATGGAGGGTTATCATCTGATGTGCATATGGCCAGAGAGCTACTTGCCAAAAGCAAGATATTTCTAGTTGAGTTTTCAAAAAAGCTGATGACCCACCCCCAACAGCTAATTCCTAGAAGAATAAAAATCTATGTGAGTTGGCATTTTTTTTGGACTCATGTACAGACTGTCTTTTATCAATCTGGTGAGGTCAGGGGTCTATAAATATGTAAGGCAGTCTTTATTTCTATTTGTCCTTGAGCCAGGACCCTTGAGCTCTTTTGTCTTAGAGTTCTTACTTTCTTGCAGAAGAGACTACACTGCCAGTTGGCAGAGAGGGAAAGAAGATCTGGGGGTTTCAGTCTTTGGTTTCCTCATCTGTAAAATCGGGTAACAGTGCTTACCTTAGATGGTTGTTCTATATTTAAAGGATGTAGAACTCTGCCTGGTACATGATAAACCCTATGTTAACACTTGAGAGATAGCAAAGCTTGGTAATGAAGAGATAATCTCTCTATCAGACTTCCAGGTTCAGTTCCTGGCCTTCCTCCAATATTTGTGACCCTCTCTCCCCACTGCAAAAATCAACTCTAAAGGGATCAAAGACCTTAAAATTAGACAGAAAATATGCAACTCCTGGAAAAAAAACATAAGTTCAGTACTCCAGCTTTTAGGCACAGGCAATGACTTTCTCAGTAGGACCCCTAAAGCTCAGGAAATAATACCAAGAATTAATAAATGGGGGAGCATCAAATTAAAAAGTTTCTACACAGCAAAGGAAACAATTAGGAATGTAAAAAGAGAACCTACAGAATGGGAGAAAATTTTTGCTAGCTACTTTTCTGACAGAGGATTAATATCTAGAATATATAAAGAGCTCAAAAGACTTTTCAGCAGTAGGGTATAGTGGTACATGCCTGTAATCCCAGAGGCTAGGGAGGCTGAAGCAGGACAACTGCAGGTTCAAAACCAGCCTCAGCAACTTAGCAAGCCTCTAAGGAACTTAGCAAGACCCTGTCTCGAAATAGAAATATTTTAAAAGGTGGGTTATGGAGGGTGGCTGGGGATATGGCTCAGTGGTTAGGTGCCCTTAGGTTCAATCCCTAGTACAAAAAAATAAAAAATAAAAACACAAAGAACTTTACACCAAAAAATCAAATAACCTAATTAAAAAATGGGCAAATGAACAAAACAGACACTTCTCAAAAGAAGAAATACAAATGGCCAACAAATACATGAAAAAAGATGTTTAACATCATTAGCAATTAGGAAATGTAAATCAAAACTGCACTGAGGTTGGGGATATAGCTCAGTTGGTAGAGGGCTTGCAAGGCCCTGGGTTCAATCCCCCCAGCCAAAAAAAAAAACTATACTGAGATTTTCTCTCACACCAGTTAGAATGGCGGTCATCAAGAATACAAATAATAAATGTTGTAAAGGATGTGGAGAAAAAGGAACACTTTTACACTGTTGGTAGGATGGTAAATTAGTATAATTGCTATGGAAGTCAATATGGAGGCTCCTCAAAAGACTAGGCAAGAACCGCCATATGACTCAGCTATACCACTTCTCAGGATTTACTCTGAAGAAATAAAGTCATCATATTACAATGATACATGCATACCCATGTTTATGGCAGCACAATTCAGAATAGCCAATCTGTGGAACCAGCCTGGGTATCCATCGATGGATGAATGGATAAAGAAAATGTGGTATATACACAATGAAGAGTTTTATTCAGTCATAAAGAAGAATGAAATTATGTCATTTGCAGGAAAATGAATGGAACTAGAGATGATCTTGTTAAGTGAAATAAGTGGAACTCAGAAGATCGCATGTTTTCTCTCATATGCAGAAACTAGAAAGGAAAGAAAAACAAAGGTAGGGGTGTATCTCCTAAAACTCAAAGTGAAATCAGTAAAGGTGGGGGTATGAAAATGGTGGAATGAAACAGACATCATTACCCTATGTACATGTATGATTACATGAATGGCATGAATGTACATCATGCACAACCATAGAAATGAAAAGTTGTACCCCATTTGTGTACAACAAATCAAAATGAAGTCCGTAAAAATTTTAAAAATAAAGAAAGAAAAAAAAAGAAACAAGGGGCTGAAGGCAGGGAGGGAAGAGGAAAAATGCTAGGGAGTAATATATATATATCGTATATATATATGTATACACACACACACACACACATAAAAACACACACTTGCCTAGTACATGGCAAAGTAAGAACATAATTTTTATTATTGTTTTTAAAAATTATTGTTACTTATTATTTATTATTATTGTTATTTTAAAATTGGTTTTTTTATGAAATTGCCCAATTAAATTAGTGGCAAAGCCATAAATAGAAATTTACTACTATGTATACTCTGTAACAAACCAATGTACCTAGTTACACACAGTGGGTCCCTTTCTAATTTCTTTGAGACTGTTTCTGGCTCCTACAACTATGATAGAGCTAAACTGTTTCTTTCATTCTCCTAAGTAGGCAGCATTTGTAGCACAGCTTAATTGGGAGGTTCACCAATAAGTATGCACATGGCCCTGGGACTGAGAAGAAAGTTCAGTCACTTGTCTCCATTAGGGGGCACCAAACGATGACAGTGGTGCAAGGAAGAAGAAGAACTAGTTGTTTCCTGTTCCTGTTAGGGTCGCCCAGCAATGTCCTTTCACTCCAGCAGAAGCAGTTGATTCCAGTTTGCAGTTTTTAGAGCCTTTGCAGAGACTCCTTTATCAGAGATCTGCAACTGTCCTCTGAGATCTGGAGATACCGGCCCCACCCAAGCTCCTTTCTAAGCTTTTAAAATTTAATAATTTCAACCTTATTTCTTTGTTCCCCAGCAGTGAACAAAGGTGATTACTTCTGTGATACTTCAGTGTTCTCATTTTGCCTTTTAAATTATTTAATACCTAGTTAAAATTTCTTTACATTCTCACTGCTGATATAATTTAAGTGGTTTATTTCTTTTTTAGTGGGATCTTGAATGATTAGACATTTATAAAAATAAAAATAATGTACAAATAGAGGCAAATGGAAAGTTCTTAGTAATATCCTGTCCTTTTCAATATCCTCTAGACTGGATGTGGTCATGTAAATTATGTTTCCTTTGAGTGTCTATCACTTAGTTATTCCACTCTCTAGAGGAAACCACAGTTATTAGCAGGTGTCTGTCCCTCTAGAACATTAAAAAAGACATTTATACACACACACACACACACACACACACACTCACATATTGAGAATATGACCATATAATAAAATAATTTAAAGTAAATACAACCATAAATTAGTTTTTTAAGGTTTGTTTCTTCTCTTTTCTAAGAAAATAAATTTCTTCCATTTTCAAATCATAGATTGAATTCAGATCTCTAGTGCTGGATACTTAGTAGGTGCATAATAAATGATATTCATTATCATTACCATAACCTAACCTCACTTTTCTGGTTTTCTTTGAAAATCAAATCTTTGAGAAATCAAGACACAATGAGCTCATTATAGGATGCTTGTATGTATTTCACTAATGAAATTCCAACTCATATTTGAGCACTTTATCAAAAAGTGCAGTGAGAAGAATCAAGAGAAAACAGGAAAACATAATATATTTGTCCCTGCTCTTAAATTTCTTATGATCTAGTTGGGGACCTCTCCCTGACAGTTAAACAGTGCCAGGGAATGTGAAAGGTAGTATACACTGGAAGAGTTCACACCAATTGGGAAAACCAGCAAAGACTTCACAGAGGACATGGATAGAATCTGAACTGAACCTTGAACAGTGGCTTGGACTTGAAATGAGAGCAAAGTCAGAAACAGCATTAAGAAGTCTGAACTATATGATCCAGATTCTCTATCAATGAGATAAGCTACTTTCTGCATCCTAAAGCAGAATTACAGAAAATCCACTGAGGTGGACCCAAGAAGGGAAATATCTATACATAAATCCTTAAAGTAGACCCACAAGTGTCTATCTCTCCAGTCTAAGGTAGGATGATTCTAAAATGCATGTCTAAGATGCTATAAAATTTATTTTCTTCTTTCTTTATCCTTTCCCCTGTGCTGGCAATTACCCACTCTCTCTCTTTCCTATTCAGTGCTGCTCAAGGCCCCATTTTCAACCTCAAAAACTCTAAACCCTCCCTCAACAAATAGAAAAAGAATTTAATTAATTAATTTTTTGTTGTTGTTCACCTGAATTTGCAGACTCTGGTCTGACATCTAAAGTCAAGCAGCCCTGTTGCATTATCATTTGTAATCCCTTTAGATTTTTTTCTTAACATCTCAATGAAATTCTCTCATAAATCCCCTCCTTTGCTGACCAAGTGCTGTGCAGTTGCTGATTTTGCAAGATATGTGCTAATGTAAAGTATGTCTCCTTTGAGTCTCTTTATCACTTGGTTGCTCTCTGCTCCACCTTCTCCATATTTATGTCCTTATCAGAGCCACACACAGTATTTCAAATGAGCTTCAATGTTCTTCCTGCCATGCCAGAGTATTGACTGGAATATGATAGCCTATCTCAAAATTGGTTTGTGGGATTCTTTTTCTCATTGTAGCTTAAATAGCTTGCCTCGTAAATGCCAGAATATATTTTTGCAGATTAGAGTTCTTATGAAGAATGGTGTCAAATGCTTTCCAGAAAGGTGTTTAAATTATTTGGCTAGGCTGCTTTATCCATTAACATTTTCCTTTGCAGTTTAACCTCACGGGTTTACAGGACAGTTTCCCCACTGAAAATCTGTGCTGATTTCTTCATAATTAAACTTAATTTTCTTAGTGATTCTTACATTCAAGCTGTGGTTGAGAGCTTCACAACACTTTTCCCCTGCTGCTGAAATCATGAAGTCCACGGTCTCCCAGCTCATTTCTAAAAGCTTCTCTTAACAGAGTAGAAGCCTTCACAGCTTCTGTCCTATTCAGCTGTTGCCGCTGATAATTTCAAAGACATATTCACAGAGTCTGCTCTGCATCAGGCAGCTGTTATGTGGTTACTGAGTGTTTGTGTGAGGGTTTGCGGCTCCGTATCTCCTTTCAAGTTTCCACTTGCATGTAGGATTGTCTGTTAGAGAAAGGTTTTGTGCTTTTCCCCCAGTGCAGCGTGTTTCCTGTTTTCCTTGGGAGGACTCTGTACTATAATCATTTTTCCATTCCAAGCTCCTTCTAGGCTGATTTACTTAACTGTTTTGAAGCCTTCAGTGTGTATAAATTTGCATTGACAAATTTTTGCAATGCGATTTTGAAGTTTATTTCATACCCATCCCATCCCTATCATTTCTCTCTACTCGATTTATCTAAGCATTTGTCACATCCTTCCAGACCTAAGATCTGGGGCCTCAGTTTTGGTTTTCTAGTGCTTGGATTGATGTCAAGATGATTTGTAAAGCATTCTCATCCCAGTGCCATGGGCCAATGATACCATCAGTTTAGCAGCTTCTTAACTGCATACCCAGACTTGTCTATCGATTAAGGTCAGAGAGAGGAGCTTATTCCACACGTTCTACCCAGTAAGCCCAGTGCGCAAGCCAGTCATTTATGGTGAGCATCATTTCAGTCATCGTTGCATGGTCTGCCTTTGGCACTTTTTTGATTCGCATTCATAGACTGCAGTCACCCATAATTAAATCCTGTCACTGTTGCATGAATTATTTTATCTAGTCATATTTAATTTACCTTCTTCTTCGTTTGGAAATCTGTGGTGAGCTCCAGGCTTCATCCTGTAGATCTTTTGTCTATTTCTGAGGCTAAAGCTGGATTGATTACGCATTCAGGCCTTTGAATACTTTGTGCTAGCCCTCATGCCAGGAATGAAAAGCCACCTATCAGCAATCTGCTTTTCTCACTCTCTTTTTTTCTTTTGTGGCACCCAAGTGTTTATTGATCACTGTACTCCATCTGAAGATGCAAGTGTTCCTTGAGGCCACTGTTTCTCAACTGGGACTATTTTGCCATCCAGGAGATAACTGGCAATTTCTGAGGATATTTTTGGTTCTTTACAACTAGGGGTTGGGTATCACTGGCATCTAATGGGTAGAAGCCAGAGGTCCTATTAAATATCCTACAGGGCTGGGGATATAGCTCAGTTGGTAGAGTGCTTGCCTTGCAAGCACAAGGCCCTGGGTTCATTCCCCAGCACTGCATAAAAACAAGAAAGAAAGAAATATCCTACAATGCACATGACCATTCCTCTCAATCAAAATTATTCAGTCCAAAATTCCAGTAGTTTGAAAGTAAGAAATCCCCATACCAGATCAAATGATTCTAGCTGTACTTAAATGCACTAATAAGACACTTATGTATGCACTTCCCCAAATTCCTGATGCCTGTTTTCTGGGTCCAGGGTATGATCAGTGAGTGTCCTTTGATAACACATTCATATTTTCAACTTCAGTTTTTAGAATTATGCATTTGAGTGGTTGAGGTTACATATACAGAGGCCCAAACTTGCTATAAATCCTTGTCAGCTTCTTAATTTAGTTACACATCATTTTTTTTTTGTTTTGTTTTACAAAAAAAGAAAGAATTAGGCTAGTCATTCACTTCTTTTCTGAGTTCCTATTGTGACAAGCACTCTGCTAGGTGGTGGGTAACAATGATGAACAAAATCACTTTGGTTTTCATTCTTAGAATATTCATCTAGTCAGAAGACTGATAAAATTGAGAAAATGTTATAAAGAAAACAGTGTATTGAACAGAATAATGGGGTGGGGGTGGGAACTTGTTCTTAACTTAGATAAGGAGTTCAGAGAATATCTATCTGAGGAGATGATATTTAGTCCTAACATATCAGGAATGGAGGGGAGAACGTGTATGGAGGACTCCCGACCTGGACTCAGTTTCCAAGAGGGGTTGGTGTGGCCATCCCCCAATGAGAAAAGGGAATGTGGATATGTCAGTCAGCTTTTTGTTGCTGTGACCACAGTACTTGATCAGAACAACTTAGAGGAGAAAAAGTTTCTTTTGGCTCATGGTTTCAGAGATGTAGGCTCTACATTCTATTGTAGGCTGGTTCCACAGCTCTGGGCCTGAGGTGAGGCAGAGCATTATGGTGAAGGATAGCTGCTCAGCTCATTATAGTTAGGAAGCAGAGAGCGGGACAAGGTCACAAGGAAGATGAACCCTTTCAGGGCACACCTCCAGTGACCCACCTTCTCCATCCATACCCTACTTGCCTCTAGTTACCACCTAGCTAGTCCATTCAAATTAGGATGGACCAACTAGATTACAGCTCTCATAATCTAATTATTTCACTCTGAACATTCCTGCACTGACACAGGAACTTTTGGCGGCATTGAAAGAGGAGGGCTAGCTTGTCATTTAAAGTCATAGAAAACAGAAGGCTTTATTCATAGTGAGCTGAGGCCACCTCCACCTTATAATCACCATCAGTTCTTCCTCCCATCATTCTTTAATGGTTATTTCTTCAATATTAGCAAGTGATACCCATTGGTCCCTCTCCAGTCCACATAGTGAGAAGCTGCCAATGCCAGTATGTGAGAAGCTTTGTTAGGGCAGTGAGATCACTTAATTAATATTTTAAAGATCATTCTGGCTGGTATGTGGAAAATAAGAGGTGAATAGAAAGATAAGGAAGAGAATGGGGTTGACCACTGCAGCAGTTTTGGCTTGGGCTAGGCTTCTGTTGTTGGGAGTGGAGAGAAGGAGCTGGCTTTGAGAGATCCATCTACGTGTCTTGCCTGTAGGCTAAATTTGGAGGTAGCTGGAACTGGGGATATAGCTCAGTTGGTAGAGTGCTTGCCTCGCAAGCACAAAGCCTTGGGTTCAATGACCAGGACCGAAAAAAAAAATAGAGGTTAAGAAAAAAAATGAATCATATAAAAACCATAGCCACAAAACTACTCAAAGAAGGGACTGAAAGGACTCGAAGAAGGGACTGAATGGACTTCAAGTCACCTATTGACTACAAACACCAATTTGGAAGCCCCCTAAGTTCTCACCTCCGGATATCTAAGCAAGTTACACCTGAAGGTAGAGGAAAAGAGAAGAAGGTTAATTCATTTGGTCATGAACTCTGAGAAGTGACCTCCACTGCCTTCATCTAAGGAGTTAATACTGAGGCAAAAGGCAAAGAAGCATGTGATAGAAGAGTTGTGAATAAAAGCTGTGCCAAGAGCAGCCATGCAACTGTCCTTTGTAGAGGGTCTGGGATAGACCCAATGAACAGGACAATCTTCCTTCAAAGACAAAGAATCTGTCTGTTTCCTTATATTTCTCAGGCCTGGCTTACAAATGAGACTTCTCAGGAGAGATAATGTACTGGGTTGAAGAGTGATCCTATCTGGGAAAAGGAGAGCCATAGGAATAGCATGGTCTCTCTTTTCCCCATCTTGCCACAAATGATGGAACAGTCCCACCTTTCTATAATACTTGGCATGTATCTCATTCAGTGACCTGAAGAAAAATAAATCCAATCATTCCATTTACGGCCTCATTCCTTATCATTTAAGTAAGCCAGCAATGGGTCAGAGCTCTCTAAAATATAAACTCTTCAGTATTCAGAGACAGAATAGTTTTGGGCTTGAATGGTATAGAATATGTCAACTTATACTTAGAGTAAAAGAGAAACTTGAAGTTTGAAATGGTACTTTGCTCTGAGCTCTGGGGAGTCAGCTCTCATGTTCCTTGGGTAATCTAAACATGACCTTTCCAAATGTTTTCATCTAGAGAAAATGGTTTCAATTTCTTTCACTGGAGGAGCATAGTTCTTTTATTATTTTCTTTATTGTTTCCAAGATGTCTGAGGCTTTCTATGTGCTGAAAGCTATCCTTTGGAAATCAAGTCAGTCCATGCCCACTGATATTACATACTTTACATTCAAATGAGCATGTTCTTACTCTTCCTTGGCTCTTATCTTAACTGAACATGTGTAATTGGGTTTTGTTTTTCCTTTTTTTAAGCTCAGACTACCAAGCAGGTTACTTGGTCTACCTGCATCAAGGTGTAACAGGTGTCAGCAAGAAGGGGTGAGGCTGGGGAGGCTGGCAATCTCAATCAAGGAGAATCTTTGTTCAGATTCTAACATCATGACTAATTGAGAATTGGGTCCACCAGAATCTGGCTTATCTAAAGAAGTTCTTTGGAAAGTAACCAAAATTATTGCTATGATGGCAATAAGTACATTCCCTTAATTGGGACACAGAATGTGAAGGTAAAGTGGAGTTAGAGAAAGTGCTCTTTAAAAACACATCGGGCTAAAGTTACTCTATAGGGGACGGGCTATTTCTCTGGGAGTTGCTTGCCCTCTGTTTATTTGAAAGGTGAATGATCCTTTTCTCCTCCCTATCTGTCCCCTCCCATTACCCCTATGGTTTGTAAGAATAAGAGGAGAGCTTTAATCTGCTCTCCTAAAGAAATGAGAGGAAGAGCAAATAGAAAGAAAAGAGAGTTTGAGAAATGTCACCAGTAAAAAATGACCAACAGCAGGGTAGTGGTGGTAACTAAAGGACTTTTAAAGACAGAAATGCTTAATTTTGAAATTTAAAGTTATTGGTATCCTAGTGTTCGGATGCAAAAACTATGTCCCCTGGATGCCTCTTCTCCATTCCTATCAATGCTCCAACACTCCAAGAAGTCTAGTCTATTCTCAAATGCTTGGTCAGGTTTTTTTTTTTTTTTTTTAACTCATCTGGGTCATATTGGAGCAGAAAGCTGAGATCAGCTGCATGAGAAAGACATGGATGAGGCTGAAAGCTTACAGAACCAGCAAATTAGAACCAGAAGCACTCTTGAGAACTTCAGACACCAAGAATTCACAAACATCCTGAGGAGGGCATTGTACTTTTGCAGAAAAGGAAGTTCTTTTCAACTATATGTAAATCTTGAAGAATGTGCATCTCTGCTGGTATCTGAGTTATTTAACATTCAATTGATGGTAAAGATAGGACCAGTCCTCTCAACAATCCATCCAACTTGCCCGGTGAAGCACATTCCAGTCTTTCATTCATTATACAATAAATATAAAAGCAAGTACTTTGTTCCAGACCCAGTGGGATCTAATAGTGAATAAGACAGTCATGGTGCCTGACTTATGGAGTTCACATTAGTGTGGGGAGTACAGGAGAAAATGAGAAAAGATAACAAACATTTAAACATGTATTTAATCAAAATACAGATCCCATTTAGTGTTAATTAATAGGGGCTTTTTATGGTTCAGATGTGGTATCCCCTAAAACTCATGTGAAAGACAATACAAAAAGGTTTGGAGAAGAAATTCTTGGATTATAGCCATAACCTAATCAGTGCTCTCTGATGGGATTAACTGAATGGTAACTGGGGGCAGGTGGGGTGTGGCTGGAGGAAGTGAGCCACGGGCATGGCTATGGAGAATATATTTGTATCTGGCAAGTGGAGTCTTTCTCTCTCTGCTTCCTGACCACCATGTGAGCTGCTTCCTTCTGCCACACTCTTCCACCATGATGTTCTGACTCACCTTGAGCCCTGAGAAATGGAGTGGACTTCTATGGACTAAGACCTCTGTGAGCCCTCAAAAAACTTTTCCTCTTCTAAAATTGTTCTGGTCGATCCTTTTAGGCACAACAGTGAAAAAGCTGACTAAAACAGAAATTGGTATCAAGAAGTGCGGTTAATACTGTGACTAACCTGACCAGGTGTTTCAGAAACTTTTTGAGACTTTTGGAATTGGTGGGAGGAATTTCAAGATGTTTAGCAATGCAAGTTGGAAATGCTTTAGGTTGTTGTTAGTGGAGCTTGATGGCCAGTTCTGGTGGGAGCTCAGAAGACCAGGATGGCAATAGGATTGTGGTCAGTGAAGACCAGGTTCAAAAGCGTTCAGAAAAGGAGAACTCCATTGGAATTTGGAGTATTGTCCATTCACGTTATGTTCTGGCTAAGAAGTTGTCTGCATTTTGTCCATATCCTGAGACTTTCTGTGAAGCTGATTTTAAAAGGGATAGACTTCTTATCTGGAAGAAGAAATATTTAGGCAGCCTAGCATTCAGGCAGTGGCATGGATATTGCTGGTGACTTTTAGATGAATTTATTGTGATAATCAGGAGCAGCAAGCAGAGCAGAAAGATTTGAAAATCTTGGACTTGAAAGATGGGAGTAAAACTGGGGCTAAGGAAGTTGCAGTTGTTGAAGACCTTACTGCCACTAAAGAAATGCTGAAGACTTTGCCCAAAGACAATAAGAAAGATGTCTTGAGGGCATCTCAGGAGCTGGCAAGACCACACCCACCTCAGGCTCAAAGGAGTAAAAGTGAAAGTTCTCTTGAGAAGGGAGGGGCACCCTTCTTGAACAAGGGGGCCTAGGAAGTTTTTTCAATGTGATTAGCCACCCAGGTACTCAGAGTTTGCTGCAGCCAGGGTCCCTGGGGGCTTGGCTACTGCTGGAGATGGCAGCAGATCTTAGCATCAACCATGTGGTGCTGGTTCTGCGGGAATGCAGGATGCTGGAGTTAGGGGGTCATGGAGGCTTCCACCAAGATTTAAAAGGAAGGCCTTGGAGACCAGGGAAGGTGCAGCAGGGTTGGAGTCCCTGCAAGCACCCCCAGAAAGGCAAAATGTGGAGATTTGAGGAGGAAGCTGAAGCTGCAGTGGAGAACCCTGAGATTAAGAAATGCCACTAAATGGGATGTCATCCTAGGAAAGCTAAAGAAATTGAGCCGAGACAAGCCAACAGGAAGGCCACTGGGCTGCAACCAACAAGGCCACAGGGGTGGAGTTACACAAGCCCTTTGGAAAGAACATGACAGTGCCATGTGCCTAGATTCTGGACATGAAGCTCAGGACTTGTTTACCCAGTTGGATTTTGGTCTTGCTCTGGTCCTATCCCTTCTTTCTAAGCCCCTAAATTTGTGAATGGAAATGTTTATTCTGTACCATTATAAACTGATACTTGTGAATTGCTTTTAATTATACAGGAGTTCACAATGCAAGATTGCCTTGAGCCTCAGAGAAGACTTTAGACTTGACTGTGAGTAATCTTGAAATTGTTGAGACTACTGGGACTCTTAAGAATGAACTAAATGTATTTTTCATTGTCAGATAAATGTGAGCTTTTGGGGGTTAGGGGCAGAATGTTATGGTTTAGATGTGGTGTTTCCCATGAGCTCATATGTGAGACAATGCAAGAAGGTTTGGAGGAGAAATTATTGGGCCATAACCTTAACCTAATCAGTCAATTGATCCCTGATGGGATTAACTGAGTGGTAACTGGAGATAGGTGGGATGTGGCTGGAGGAAGTGGTTCATTGTGGGCATGGTTATGGGGTATGTATTTTGTATCTGGAGAGTGGAGACTCTTTCTCTCTCTCTCTCTGTCTCTCTCTCTCTCTGCTTTCTGATCACTATTATGTGAGTTGCTTCCCTCCACTTCCTTCTCTGGCCATGATGTTCAGCCTCACCTCAAGCCCCAAGGAATGGAACTGGCTTTCTATGGACTAAGACCTCTGAAATTGTGAGCCCTCAAATAAACTTTTCCTTCTCAACAATTGTTCTGGTCACAACAGTGAAATAGTTGACTAAAACAGGACTATAATAGAAAATACCAAGGTGGGCCATTTTATGTAGGGTAGTCAATGAAGTCCCTTGAAAAAATGACAGTTAAGTTGAAACCTAAATGCTGAGAAAGAACTTTCCATACAGTGAGCAAAGAGAACAACCCTCCAGGTAGAAAAACCAACCAGTACAAAGGCCCCCAATGTGGAAAGAGACTAAATAATTCCAGAAATTCATGAAAGATCAATGACTAAAATTTAATGAGAAGGTTGGAAAGGGTCATGAGATGAAGTTTAAGAATTAGATAATGGCTATTCAAATCTTTGTAGGCCAAAGAATGGGGTTCAGATATCCTTTCAAGCCCAGTGGGAAGATTGAAGGATTTTAAACAGAGGAATGACATCATCTGATCCTGAAAAGAGAACAGATTGGCAAGGACTAAAAGTGGAAACAATAAGACAAAAAGAAAGTCTATTTCAGACATCCAGGTGACTTACGATCAGAAGACAGAATGGAGATGAAGATATGTGGGCAATGGGGGTATGGTTTGTAAGTATAATTAATCAGACTTGCTGATGGATTGGATATGGAACATGAGAAACAGGTAAGGAAATTATTCATTCAACCAGTAAACACTGAGTGCTGACTCTGAGTCAGCCACTGTTCTAGATGTTTGTCATACAGCAACAGCGAATATAGATGAGGATCCCTTCCCTTTCAGAGCTCATGTTCATCAGTGATCACTGGCTTGAACAAATAACTAGGCAGGATTGTGATGCCCTTTTCCTAGTTTAGAAAGACTGTGAAGAAACAGGGGTTGCAGGGATAAAAAGATCCATTTTGGCCATTTAAAAATGCCTGTGAGACAATGGAAAATTCTGGATCTCAAAAGATAAGTTTAAGGAATATATACTAATTGAGGAATAATCAGTATAGAAATGGCATTCAAAGATATCTAAACCTATGGTAATGGACGGGGCATCTCTGGTCCCTGACAGGGTATGAAAAAGAAGAAAATAAAGCTAGGGGCTGAGCAATGAGAAGCTCCAATATTTTGGGGTTAGAAAGAAGAGGGTGAGCTGACAAAGGAGCCTGAGAGAGGGTGGCTAGTGAGTAGGAAAGAAAACCAGGAGACAGTGGTGTCGTGCAGGCTAGGAAAGGAACAGGTTGAAAGAAGGACAGGGTGGCCAAATTCACTGACAGCCAGTGTTAAGTCTGCAAAAGCTACACAGAAAACATTCCCTGCATTGTCAGTGTGAAGGTTGTTGGAGGTCATGACAAGAACAGTTCCAGCTGTCCTTGAATGGAATAAGAACAAGAATAGTGGCCAGAGTGGATTGCATTGTGGAGTCAACAGGAATGAAGAAGTGGAGGCAGAGTGGACTGATGCTCCTGTTAAGAGGTTTTGAGAAATGGGATAGGTGTTGGAGATGATGTGGGGACAGGATGGGATATTTGGGTTCTGCTTGTTTATTAAATGGAAGAATAAAGTATGTTCATCTGGTGTTAGGAATGTTCCAGTTCAGAGAAAAGCACTGGTAATAAAGAAGAGAAAGGGGGTAATGAAGGAGACCATATAAAAAACTGAGGTGAACTCAAGCAGAGGTGACCTTTTGGATAGGAAAGTGCAGGTCTCACCAAGTTGATCTTATTGTGGAAGTAAGTCAGGATCTGGAGAGAGTTCTTTTACTTCTGCCACTCTGAGGTTTCCAGTGTTAACTGAAATCACTATCGTCAGGTTGCTCTGACTCCTGCTGATATTATTGGCCATAAGAAAAGAAAAGCAAACAAAAGAAACAGCTAAGTAGGAAGATTTGGGTCTCTGTAATTTAGTCCCAGTCCTGCTCTGCTCCAAGAGAAGATTTTAGTCATTTTGATTTATTTAATCACTTAGATTTTAGTGGAGTGTTCCAGAGGGATCCCAGGGTCAGGAGATGTTCAAACATCACAAGGGCATGTTTCTACAAACATGCACTGACCGACACCCCAGACTGGCCAGACCCAGGTCGTTTGGGCTGAGGTGTCACTTAGCTAACAAGCAGCTTTTTGTGGTAGGAGACATTTCAAGCCTTCCTCCACAGGTTTGTCTTGATTATGATCAGGCAGCTGTTGAGAAAGGAATTCTGTAACTGGTGAGAAAAGAGTTGGCTAAGGCTAGGTTCAACCACTCAGAAATAACAGTGGAAAGGGCTTTGCTGGGGATTGGAAGTGGGCAAGGGTTATATGGGTTGTAAGGGTTATATACAGCAGGGTTCAAAGGCACATCTCACATATGATTCTGTGTTCCTGGCAGAGAAGATGGAAGGAAATTACAGTTTATGTACTTGAATGAACCAGACTTGATCTATGATTTTCTGCATATCTTACTTAAGCCTCACAGTATCATGTGAAAGAGGCTCCTTGCCTACTTTAATTTTGTAGGTTGGCAAATTGAAGCTCAGAAAGTTAATCCATTTAAGACTGCATAACTAGTAAATAGCAGATTTTAGCCTAGATCTACCTAGCTCTCCAAATCCCACTCATTTGCCAGAATGGTATTCTGGCTTCCTAAGCCTTCAATGACTAAGTGGTAACTTGTTGAAAGGATAGATCAACTGGGAAGTTATTCTGGTAAAATGGTTTACTAGGTCAGGTGAGTTGTGCCAGAATTTAGCCTGTGTGATGGCTTTGCTTACTCACCAGGGGATTCACGATGCCATCTTTTCTTTGGATTGCTGTATGACAGTATTCAGAAGACTTTTCCTTGGTGGTCTTTCAGAAGATCCTTGGTTTTGAGGGGCTAACCAGGAAGGAAGAGGACAGAATCTCATAGGGAAAACTTACCTCTGGGAAATACACCCCTTGATCCTTGTTCTCCTGCTTTTCCTCCTATTTCAACATCTTCCTCCTCAACTTTGCCACATTGGGCTAATATGATGGACATTACCCCTCCACCCAGGACCCATTTAGCCAAGCTGAACTTTATGCAAGTTACCCATGCAGAGCACATCCTCCAATGTTTACATGTTGAATAGTTTATGATTTGCTCTACATCTGATCAAGCAGAGTCAACTACCAAAACTGCTGATCCGTGGAAACTTCACAGCCTTTCCAGGCATAATAATGGATATAGCTAGAGCTTATTCAAAGAGAGAAATAGCCTTTGATGAGCTGTGCAAGGACAAATTAAGATGTGACTCTCACCCAGTATCTAGACAGTGGCCTGCTGCTGTAGGCTTTGTGCAAAAAGAAATAGAGCTGGGGTATTCAGGAGGCTTCTGCCACATCCTCCTAAATAGCACCAGAAAGACCAGGACCTAAAGGTGGGTATATTTATTAGCACTTCTTAGTGTTCAGAAGCAAGAGAGCATGGTGCAAAGACAACTCTGCCATCTCTTCTCTTCCAACCTATGACAGAGTCAGATAACTGTTCCTCTGTTTTAACTAGTAGATCTTCCTTTAATAAAAACCTTGATTATAGTTAACTGGAATAAATCTGTACTTCTCACATATTCCAGTTTAATGTTGCCATGTATCTAATTTCTGGACAATGAGATAAAAGTGGAACTACCAACATAAAACTTGTGAGAAATATTCTCAAAGGGAGAGTTATATATGTTACTATTTTTTTCCCCTGCTAGTCGGAATGTGGAAGAGGTGAATGGAACTTGGGCAACTACATTGAACCATGAGGTGAAAATTTTATTCCAAATAGATAGAAGATAATATTCAAATAGATGGAACCTGGATAACTAAAGACTCTGGCACCAAGATTGCAGCCCAGACTGTCACCATATAACCCACTGATATTTGCTGGCACTCACAGTCAACTGTAATCTATTTTGTGTACAAACTCTGCACTAGATACCTTCAAATGTCCCTCATAACCCTGAAAAGCCACATATCTTACTAAAACAGCATTCCCAAGAGAAGGAAAGGCAATGACATTTGCACTGTTAGAAGCAGTGATGTCAGGGGCACTGTGAAGTCATTTTGTTTTTAACAACTTTCTCCCAACCATCAGCAAGTGTGTAATACCCCCCTTAGTTGCATTTATTTAGCTTAGTGATGTTCAGGTTTCTACTGTGAATGATTCATTGATTAGACCTTGCATTCACATTTCTAAGGGCCTGCAGGACATCTCTATGTAGATATCTCACCATCTCACCAGCCCCTCAAACCTGACACTCTTAAAACCATACTTCTTCCCTCTCTTCCTCTCAGGAAAGCTCTTAAACCTGGGCAAGAGGAGTGCCAGCTCTGGTCTCAAGTTTTGGAGGGCCTCCTTCTCACTGTTCCCCAGCCATTCTAGTCCACATGGGCAAGAAGTCCACAGGCCAGGCGGAGAGTCCCATTCCCAAAGTCCACACCCTGCTTTCAGACCCCAAACCAGGTGCCCAGGACCCCAGAAGACCATGTCTAGATAGCCTCAAGCTTGTTTCAGGGCTGGTCACTCTGAGGACAGGGTGGCCAAAGGTCAGCTGTTTCAGGGAGTGTACATGGAATTTGGGTGAGAAGGCTGGAATGTCCACACCTGTCCTTGCAAGTCACCTCCCCATGTAGGGCAAAGCTGAGTCTGAAAAAAAAGAGGGTCATGGAACAGGTGGGAAACAAAGACTGGGACTGGTTTCACTGTCTCCACATTCTGGAATATAACTCTGAGGAGTCCAATAAATTATAATTGTAACCTGAACTTCAAGGATATATGGGAATGCAAAGTCTAATATATCCTTCAAAAAGGCATATTTGTCAAAGTGGGAGAATAGGACATGTTTTACTTAACAATAGGGTGGCTTCATGTATAAAATATTTAGACACATGGCATTTGGGCTTCTGTTTGTATTTCTACCCACAGTCTGGGTGCTCCATGTGACACTGCATGGGACAGAAGGGCCTATTTGCCCTAGGAAGACCAAATGAACTAAAAGCAGACCAGCCAGATGCTCCAACTGGGTGAGTAAGAGTGCTAGAGCTCAGGCCAAAAGGAAGCCAGGGGACAACTTCTGCTAGAAACAGGGGGAAGAAAGAACAAACCAAATGAGATGCCCAGGGGTGGAAAGAGAGTGGAGCAGGGGATGTTGGGCAGGAATTCCAAGCTAGAAGAATGGAATGCAGAGGGGTATCTGGTCACAGAAGCTGAAACCAGGGAACATCAAGACTGGGAACAGATAGGTAGAGGCCAGAAGTACAGAACCTTGCTTGAACCAAAGCCTTGTTCTGTGTTTTCAATGTCTGTCTCAGTCTTGTGGGCTTGACAACTGTCCAATACCCAGAGCAGAATAATTTCATAATAGTGCCATGGCCCCTCTTTGGGGGTGGGGAGTAGCAGAGGATGCAGGCAACAGTTTTATCCCTGCCTCCCCTTCCAGACCACACTGCAGCATCCAGGACCCTGGAAGTCTCTGCCCTTATGGCCCTGATCCCATTTCCAGGGACTGCTAGTTTTACACAGTGTCAGAATGTGGACCATGCACCCACAGTGCACTCGTCGTCCTAACTGGTGGCAAAAATGCAGGCATTTGTTGAGAATGTGGAGAGAACTTGGATCTGGGGACAGAGGTATCTATACATGTGATCTTGAGGCTCTTTACAGTGTGGGATGGAGAGAAAGGGTGGGACAGGGGCCATCAGATCCAGGGGAGGGGTAGCAGAGACTCTGAGAAGTCTGAGGAATCCTTAATTTGAAACTAATTTTCAAGGTCAGTGTGATTGTGTATTTGTAAAGATATAAGGATATATTTTATCTAACACTTTATTACCTTCCTGTTACTTTTAAACATAGAGGATGTGGATCGCCATTTATCCTCTTGCCTTGGGCCCCACAAATGTTAGGGGCCTGTATAAAAGAAGCACAGGAGCACATTGGCAGAGGTGCAGCCTAAGGTACAGACCTGGTGCCTTTGGTCCTGATCTAACTGGTGGATGTAACACACCAGAACATCAAGACATGAGGGGCTTTGCCTTAGTGCTGTTTGTATCCTCTTCTTTCTGGTAAGCACTGCACTTGCTACTTCTTGACCATAGTACTATGTATAGGCAAAATGCTGTCATGAGAGAAGACATTTAAAACCAAGTATCTGGGCCAGACAGTGCCTGATACAACTGGTGTGTGTAGAGCATCTTGCAGTTTTCAAAATCCCTTCAAAAACAAGTTTGTTCCTCATACCTGTGCTATGCAGACAGGCAGGGCAAGTTTCATCATTCCCATTAGCAGATGAGAAAACCCAGGCTTAGTGAGGTTAAATAACTCTGAGATTTCCTCACAAATAGAAGAAAGGGTCTAGTGAGGAAGTCAGGCCTTTTAACTCCTACTTCCATGCCCTTTTCACTCCTCAGAGTCCCCATTTAATTTAGAAACACAAATTCCAAAAGAAAACTCTAGCCTTTCTTTTCTGAAAGTGCCTGTGAACTGTATTTGGTCAAAGGTTGGCATGTCTATTTATGAGCCTTCTTTAGTTCTGGTTATCTAATGATATTTAATCACATGTGCCTTGCAGTAGGCCAGGATAATGGGGAGAAATGTAGAGGGGTCAACTAAAAACGTGTAATTTGATAAAATCCCAAAGCTTTTACAGAGCACAACTGATCCATAATATAAGATTTCATAACCAAAGAAAGGTACAATTAAAGTTAGAAAAACTGCTAAAAATGTCATGTAGGTGTAATGGACCATGAAGTTCCTTTTTCTCAGGTGGTTTCAGAATCTGATAACTTAGCAAGATGGGAAACTGTGTGAAAGTTTGATGTATAAAGCAGGTCAGTAACCAGTGACTAGTGTTCCTTCTTTGAGGTCTCCAGAGAGTGCAAAGATCAAGTTGTGTGTAGTCTTCATGAGAACTTCCCCTGACTGTTCATGGTGCTAAAGTTCTAGACGTTGTAGTGTTACTGTAACAAACCAACCCCCAGATTTAGTGACTAAAACAGCAGCCAGTGATGAGCTTATGATTCTGTATCTTGCTCTTTTGGGCTGGTCTCAGATGGGCAGTTCTGCTGATTTGACCTAGGCTTGCCCAAGTGGTTACAAATAGCTTAGGGAGGGCTGGATGGGTGTGGCCATTTTCCATACGTTCTTGGCCACTAGGAGTCTAGTTCAGACTTGCTTTCATGTTTTCCAAGCAGTGATTTCAAACCCAATGTCCAAGCATGTTTCAAGTTTCTCTTTGTATCTTGTTTGCTAATGTCCTATTGGCAAAGAACAGGTCACAGGAATAAGTGGCAACTAGCAGAAATTCAAAGAAATTGTGGCCTTTTTTTTTCTTTTCTTTTCTTTTCCAGGATTTTGTTGTCTGACTCAAGTCCAACTGTAGATGATGTTCCTTGGGTATCACTCTTCAAGTGCAGCTCTTCTTGCTCTGGAGGCCTATGAATTTAAAATATGAATTATTTTCATCCCCTCTCCTCACTTTAGCATACCCTACATGGTGTGATGTGAGAAAGGATAAGCCAAGCAAACACTCATTTATACAGGGGAGGAATTGGGGCTCACAGCAATTCTGCAGTCTCCTCTGTTATCTGGAGGCCACAAATGTGCTTGATCAGGGCCTGGTTCTGCTCCCTAGCAGTGGCTCTTCCCATCCACTGCTCTCCATTGCTCTCTGGAAGTAGTTCACTGTTTTGTACCAGTTCCAGCCAGGATAAACAAAACAGTAAGAAAGGGTTTGATATTTAGTTATACTCACAAATAGTTGATATTACTATTTATTCTGCAGATACAAAATGTTCTGGGATGGAAGCATAGGACAAATTAATATCCAATACCATGTTAGTGATCTATCAGGTGAATGAGGCAACCTAAAATGGATGAATACTTCCTCTTCTTAGCTTTTGATTGAAATCTGGTAGGTTTGGACTATATGTTGGTACATAACTTTGTTTTTCAACATCATGGTGCTGTGTATTACAAAAAGGTTCAATTAAATGATCTTTATGTTTTAAGTGTTATATCTTTGCAATAAATCCTAAAAATGTCTCTCAGGAATTCTTTCCCCCTAGAGAGCATTTGGAAATGTGGGGGAGAATTTGATTGTCACAATGTTTGAGGGGGCATTTACCACATTCATTAGGTAAATGTTAAGGATTCTATAATTCTGTAAAGCATAGGATAGTCTTGCAGGTGAATAATTGATGGATGGCCTTTGTGACATTTAAATTTCCAGAGACATCAATGTAGGTTTACGAAAAAAGAAGAAAAGAAAAAAGGAAACCTGTTTACAATTATCTAGGCTTAACTCTAGTTTTGCATTAACACAAACTATTTTAGGTACAGTTTAGATCTATGCTGAATTTTCAATGAGTATAACTATCATGTAAGTGGGAAGAAGATTATATTTTGCTTTGTTGGAAACCTAACCAAGAGTTGTAAGCCACATCAGAAGATTGTATCACTGACACCTGTACTTTCTGGGACACTTGAGTTGCCAACATTACACCTACATCAGTTGGCATTTGTTTTGGTTTCGATATTCGATGCCCCCAGAAAAGCACCTGATGCTAAGCAGGAACATTCAGAGGTAAAATGATTAGATTGTGAGAGCTGTAATCTAGTCAGTGGATTAATCCATTTGATGGATTAATATTTTGAATGAATTTTTGGGTAGTAACTCAAGGCAGGTGGGACATGGCTGGAGGAAGAAGGCTACTGGGCATGTGCCCTCAGTGATTATATTTGTCCCTGACTTCTTAGGCTTGCTCTCTCTCCCTCTGCTTCCTGGTTGCCATGAGTTGAGCAGCTTTCCTCTGTGCCACACCCTTCCACCGTGATCTTCTGCCTCACTCAGATCAAGAGCAATGGAGTTGGCCAACCATAAACTGAAACCTCTGAAACTGTGAGCCCCCCAAAATCTTTTCCTCCTCTAAGTTGTTTTTGTTAGGTATTTTGGTCACAGTGATGAAAAGTTGACTAACACAGCATTTTTAGCTGTTGCAACTATAGTAATTCTACAAGTAAGCATTTGATCTGACTTCATTGTATCTTCTAATGAAGTCATGTTTGTGTGTCTACATATTAACATATGCTATTATTTTATTATAAATTTCTTTCTTTTTATTTCTTGCCTTGTAAGTTCATAAATTATAGTTAGGGCACCATAATGAATTTTAAAGCATTATGTGTGAAGGTGATACATACCATCAGTGACTTCAATCTCAAAATAGTAATGAAGTATTATAAAATACTTACTCTAAAAGGAGACATTATGCTTGGTATGTTTTAGAAGCACTGACCTGATACAAACTTAAGAGAGAGTATCCCTTGGAGACTGCGGAGATAGTTTGAACAGGAGAGTGGCTACTCATTTGATGAACTTGCACCCAGGATATGGGTAAAAAGAAAGATGGATTTAACATTGGGCAATAGAGTCTTATTTGCTTAGAAACTAGTTTAGACTCTGACAGGTTTTCAGAGCATAGTAGTAAAGGATGTGATTTCACTTGTATAGCTTTAGAAAGACTTTGGCTTATTAATATTTACTTCAATTTGTTCTAAAATTTAGCTATGTCCTTATGATCTCCTCAGGTTATTGCAGTTAATGGCCTTAGATTCTGGATATATGGAAGCAACTGTCCTGTGTGTAGCTCCTTACCCTTTCCTTTGGACCTATTCTTGGTGATGAGGTTGGTATAGCTTTTGCTCAAGGTGCCTGTCCTCAGCCTGTTGTTCCTGGCTAACAGGAGCTGAGATCACCAGGCAGGAACTTGACTCTCAGCATTCAGGAAAGGATAAACCAATTAGATGTTAGGAAAAGGTAGCACTGGCTCTGAAACTGGTTTGCCTCCAATCCTGGCTAACATCTTGTTTCCTAGGTTGGGTCATATCAACTTTACGGATGCTTGCTTTCACCAAAGTATATCTCCTTTCTGGATACTTTGGAATTCCCTACTCCAAATGGGGTCTTGATCAAATCCTTGAAGGTGACTGATGGTGATATCTCTGTCTTGGACAGGTTATAGAAATTTGGTTATTATCTAGTCCCAAAAGGATTTGTTTCTCTCAGTTTGTGAAAATGAACCATAAACAATCTGGATCCCCAAATACCTCCCCACATGGATAAGATTCAATCATGAAAGATGACATGTTTCCCCTATAAGAGAAAGAGGTTTGTCAATCTGTTCACCCAACCCATTTTCATCAGGGTGGGTCAAGGGGAACATTTCACCTTGTTCCACCTCCATACTTTTTCAGGCCCAACAAAGCTGTTAATCTTTTGTAGATAGTGAATCAGCCATTTTACTTTTTGACATGCTCCTTTTCCATCTCTGCAGCGCTGATAGAAGCCATAAACTAGCCAGTTGGCATTTTAAAAGAGTCCTTCTTTCTTCCATCCTAAATTATATATTTTGGAAAGTGGTTATATTTTACTTGGCCATACATGTTTTGTTTTTCAAAAAGTGGCTGGTTATGCTTGGAAGGTATATTATAACCCATTAACTCTGTACTTTCTCCACCATGTCAAGGTGAACCAAATGAAATTTTTGAAAGCCAGGGAAACACTTGGATTTAAGAACATGCCTCTGTCTGGGAATGAAGAGATGCTAATCTTAGTCATTGTTGGAAGTATCAAGGCAAACCAGTAAAGAAATGCTTCACATACATGGTCCTGTTCAAAGCAATAGACAAAAGAGAGATTCTTGAACTTCAAATGCCTTGGTGTCACCTTTCAGTTTTTGACCATTTTTCCTTGACTGAAAGGGAACTGCCCTAGACAGACAAAAGAGAGGTTCTTGCAGTTGTGTCTTATCATGTGGTGTTCACCTCTGGTGAGAGTTGATTGACAGCAGTAGATACCTGGTCTAAGTGAGCAATTGGATTCTCTCTGGTATATCCAATTTGGAATTTTGAACTGAGGCACACAAAGATGGGAATACTTGGTGCTGACTCCTGTCAATGGCAATACTTTAGGGAGCAAGTCCACAGGTTCCTGCTGCTGGGGTTTTAACCGACAGACCTAGTTATTCCCTCATCAGAGGTTTTGAGAGCTGCCTCCACATCCTTCCAATACATACCCCTTTTACTTAACTTACCAAGAGACTGTTCCTATCACTTGCAACCAAATGAATGTTAACTAACAAACAAGCTATGACAGGGAATACCAATGTAGCAAAATGTCTGCCACACTTAACAACAGTGGAATTAAGACAGACAACCAATACAGAACTAGGCAGGCATATAGGCATATGGGTCACCTTGATTTTCAAATTAAAAAGTAGGAAACCTGATCTGTTTGGTATGAATGTGAGTAAAGGGAAGATAGCATAACATATTTGAAAGCAGAAGTGTCTAGAAATACATATGATATTTGGTCACATTATATACAAGTATACATAAAAGACAGAGAAAAACAATGGGACACAGAAAGGAGAGAAATCACAAAGGGTTTGGCAAGCCACTGGAAATTAAAACAACAACAACAAAATCCACTTTGCTTTACCCTGAGATGGCTCTGCCTTATCCTGGTAACCCCAAATTCAACTTTCTTTCAGGAGAAAAGCTGAAGCAGCATATTAATGAGAGTTCAAGTTCACATTCTTATGATTACTGAAACCAACCTAATATTCTCTCAAACACCTTGAGTCACCTTCTGGTGCTATTTGTTTGTTTTAAATGCAGCAGAAAAGCTGCTTTGTCTACATTCTAGAGGTCACTAGCTCCAGGAAAGAGAGGCCAGGAAGACTGAAGGAGAATTTTTGTCCTATAATGTTTGGAAGGGCACTTTTTAGAGTGCAAGGTAATGTGGCTTCCTAAGCTTGATGATATGAACTGTGTCTAGGAGAATACAGCTGCCTACTCTTCTGGCTACTGGAAAGAGTTAACTTCGTTTCCAAGAACTCGAGACAACAGTGCCAATATGTAAATGCCATGGAAGTATTTATGATTTGCCAGGTGATCCATTTGGGTTTGTAAATTTAATGTTTTCAATTTGATAGGTGATAATTTTGATTGGATTTATGCATCCAATAATCAACTGGGAAATAGTTTTGATTCAATAAGATACATTATAAAGCAGCATCTATTTCAGTAAGTAATGTCTCTGGGTTGCTGTACACTTCTAGGGAATTTGTCAAATTTTTTTCAAGAGGACTATATCAGACTTTTTGAATAGTATATTTATCTCAGAACAAAGACAAACTATTGCCAGTAATATAAGCTGGCTAAGTTAATCTAATTTGTAGTAATGCAGTCATTTCTGAGTCTAACTCATGGATGTATTTGGTAAAATCTGAAGTGAAATGAAGATGGTCTTAGCCTTTGATCAAATGAGGGATGCTTCAATAAGAGCAAATGTACTCTTCAGTATTGTACTAGTATCCGGATGAGTTTTAGTTTATGTAATTTTAGAGAGCAAGCAGCCACAATGGCAGCCACAGTCAGTTAATGGGATGTTCACTTTGCAATCATTAGTGTGGAAAGCAAAGCTTTTAACTATAATAGATCCTTTACCACTGACTTTGGTAGGCACCACAATTAATTCTTTTCTAGAATTCACAGCCTCTTGATTCCCTGTGAACAGCCTTACTGAGTTCAGAACTGCCTCTTCCCTGAATAAAAACCATCACACTGCTGGATTCCCACAAAAGTGTCAATGACATTTTCAGAGAAATATACAGGCAGATTTAAATTTTCAAAGGTCTCTATACTTTTCTTACTTGAATATCTTAAAACTTGCACAATAGCAAATCCATGCAAGAAGAACCCTAAGGGTTCTTTTTTGCTTTTCTGAAAGAAAACTACAAGATATTAATAGTTATCAAGCACTTACCCACCAAACACTTTTTAAGAGCTTGCCATGTGTCATTTAATCCTCAAAACAGTCTTAGTAAGTGGATGCTATTATCATATCCCCATTTTTCAGCTGAGAGGATAACCAACTTGCCTAGGGTCTCATAAATAGTGATAGAGCTGGGTTTGAGCTCAGCAACTTTCCAAGCAGTGATTGGAATGAGTCCATCAGTCTGAAAGAGGAGGTCTGGGTAATGCAATGTGTATCCATGATGATTGGATACACATATTGCAAACTTTTCTCCAAGTCTATAGTTTAGAACTTTATTTTTTTTATGGCACTGGGGATTGAAGCCAAGACCTTGAACATACTAGGCAAGTACTCTACTACTGAGCTACATTCCCATCCCTAGAACTTAATTTCTTACCAGTGTCTTTTGAAAGGTAGAATATAAATTTTTTTATTCCAGTTTATTAATTTGTTCCTTTATAGTTAGTGGTTTTCACATTCTAAGACATTTTGACTACCCCAATGTTACAGTTCTCTTCAAGGAACTTTATAGTTTAGCTTTTAAGTGCAATCCATCTTGAGTTAATTTTGGCAAATGTTGTAAGATATTCATAATGGCTCATTTTCCCCATATAGATGTTTCAGTACCATTTGCTATTGATCTGTTAGCCTATTCTGACACCAATACTAACTGGTTTTAATCATTGTAGCTTTATAGATAATCTTAGAACCGGGTAGTGCAAGTCTGCCAAACTTGAGTTTTTTTTTTGATTGTTTAATCTGTTATTCTAAATCACTTAGCATTCTTTATACATTTTAGCAGAAGCTTGCCAATTTCTACAAAAATGTATGCTTTTATTTTGTTGAGATTGTATTGAATCTAAGAATCACTTGAGGAAAGTAGTAGAATAATTTTTCCCCTACTCCTCACCACCTGCCAAACATGTCCTAATTGTTAGAACTTGCAAATATATTAGGTTATGCAGATGGAATTAGGTTTGGTACTCAGTGGAAATTAAAATAGGGATGTTATCTTGGCTTAACTAAGTAGGCCCAATGTCATCACAATGGTCCTTAACAGTGGAAGAGGGAGGCAGAAGAGGTCAGAATGATGCAATATGAGAGCTCAACATACTGTTACTGACTTTGAAGATGGAGGGAAATTTGCAAAGGATATTAGGTGGTCTCCAGACACTGGAAAAGGTAAGGAAATGGACTCTCAGGCAGAGCCTCTAAAAGAAATAGTCTCAACACCTTGATTTTAGTCAAATAAGACCCACATCAGACTTTGTGACCTACAGAGTTATAAGACAATAAATCTATGTTATTTTAAGTCACAAAATATGTGGTGATTTGTTATAGCAGCCACAGGAAACTAGTACAGAGGTAATTGATATCTTCATAATATTGAATCTTCCAATCTGTGAGCATGCTGTGGTTCTCCAGTTATTTAGATGTTCTTCAGTTTCTTTCAGCAATGTTTTATAGTTTTCAATCTAGCAGATATGTGTCTTTCATTAAATTTATTCCTAGTTATTTTATATTTCTTGATGCATTGCATAAATCTGCATATTTGAAGCAGAAGCCACTCAAGCCATAAACTAAAAGAGAACACTTAAATAGGAATTTTGATAAATTACTGGAGGCTGAGTGTGGACTAGTATGAGGTACTCCTGGGAACTATAGTCTTAGTTCTATAGATTGTGTCTGAGGGAGTCACTATACTTTCATAGACTCTATCTCCAGGGACTCCATCAGATTGTTAACAGTGAAGAGCCAAAAAGATTTCTTGGTGGCTCTGGAAAGAGGAGGGGAAGATTAATCACCATGAAATATTCCCATAACACTGACCTATGCTGCATGGGGAAAGACTTTTCTAGAATTTTATCCCAGTTAGAGGAAAGGTATTCTTCCCACTTGAGCTTCCTCTAGCTTTCTTATCTCATGTAAGGGGGAAAAACAGTCAATAGGAGCCTAGGCTTCAAGGACATAGACTGGGAATGTTGCAGTAAGAGGCAAGAGGAAAAGAAAAACAAAACTAAACCACTGTAGAAACACTTGCAAAAGACCTAGGCTCTACAAAACATAGAGATTTAATCAGGAGAGAGTAGAATGCTCCCCATTGCCTATGGTACACCACCACCACAGCAGGGTTCCAGTTTAATAACAGTGGATTACAGTTGAAAGAGCTGTAAGGTGCAATTCTCCTGGGAAGGAGTGTGCAGGGAAGCTCCAAGTCAAAAAGGGCGACAAAACCAAAGTACCAGAGGAATTTGAATCTTCCACCTACAGCTACAGCAAACATTAAACAAAACAATACTACCTAGATTACCATAAATTCTCAATTTAATGTGCTAATTACTCCAGTTCCTAGTACCTTATAGAACATGTCCAGTTTTTCATATAAAAATTGTGGGAGAAAAGAAAGGGGAAAATTATTATTCCAAAGAAATTCACACTGGCCCGGTGCAATGGTGCATGCCTGTAATCCCAGTGGCTTGGGAGGCTGAGGCAGAGGATCGAGAGTTCAAAGTCAACCTCAGCAAAAAAAGCGAGGTGCTAAGCAACTCAGTGAGACCCTGTCCCTAAATACAGTACAAAATAGGGCAGGAGATGTGGCTCAGTGGTTCGAGTGCCCCTGAGTTCAATCCCAGGTACCTTAAATAAATAAATAAATAAATAAATAAATAAATAAATAAATAAATAAATCACACTGACTTTAAGGTTTTTTTCAGACCTCTATCCATCTTCCTACCCTCCAATTCTATTCTGCCAGTAGTTCAGGTGGTCTCTCTTATCTAATAACTCCACCAAGTTTTGGCAAGTCTTTTCGTTGGTCTGCCAATATTCAGATCCAACATTTATTCTAGAAGCTTCTGTAGCTTCTGTTCACCTATTGAACTTTCTCTCTGTTAAAATCAGTTTGTCAAGGCTTTCTTATGTCCACAACTCATCTATTGTTCTGTTAAGTATAGCTGTCAAATTATTTGGACTTTCCTGGAGTTCTCCTGAGTACTTGTACATTGTAACTCTCTCATTTTGTGTTTTTAAATAATCTGCCTTTCTATCTTCTCTCACACTCTCATCTCAGTGGTTCTGACCTCAGTTTATTAATTGCATGCCCAACTCTTAATTGTTTTAATTATTCAATAATTTGCTTAAGCGTTTTTGACTTGAACTACTCACCGTTTTCTTTAAACCTTATTTTAACAGGTCAAAAGAAGGTTTATGCCTCTTATTCTGACATGTACATAGATCAATCAATGCTTTATTAAGCTGGGGTCTTTTGTAAGCCAATATGTAATTATAGAAATAGATGAGATCTTTGATTCCAAAACGTGCCGATTTTCCTTTCATGCTGCCGACCACATGCACATTCGTTCTATCCTTTTTCTCTCTTCTGTGAAGTCAATTCAAATCACAATGGATCAAAGGACTTTCATTTACTAGTTGTTTTTTGCCCAAATTAACACCATTTAAAAGAAAATAATTTTAAAATTCTTGACCACTTCTATGGCTATACTTTTAAATAGAACAAGATGAGTATGGGCTCTGTAAAAATAATGCTCACCCACTACTTTTCTAAACTGATTAAAACCAAAAGTGAGACAATGACATTTCTCATGTCAGATTTGCTTGCCTCTTTCTGAAATTCTGGCAGGAAAATGTAAGTTGCTGCTGTCTTTAGAATTCTTGAAAATTAACATAGTGGTTGAACAGTTATGTGTGCATGGTTACAAGAAAAAAAATCCACTTAAGCTAGACTAATTAAAGAGAAGTTTATTGTAAGGATACAAAAGCATCTCAAGGTGTCCAATTTTAGCAAGTACAGCAGCATTTTACAGAACCAGAAAGTTATTAGTAAATTCTCTCTTTTGCCACTTTCTTTTTCCCCCTGTCCCTCTGGTCCTGTGGACTTGTCTCTACTGCCCTGCTTCATTATTTTGCTTTTAGAAAATTACCCTATCCAAGTGTTACTATCTCTGATTACAAATGCTATCCCAGTCTGCACATCTGAAACCAGGAGAGAGATTGTGATGGACTCAGTTTTGATGAGATTCGGTATTGGTCCCATCAGCTCACATTGTCAGGTAGAAAAGGAGGCTTTGTTTCAGGCCTCCTTCTGTTTAGTGCCAGACATGCTTTTCAAGAAGAGGTTGTGGGCAAGAAAAAAATGACAGATGAGTAGAACGAAAGTTATCTCCAATACCAGGTTTTAACAAGCCAGTATTATTTAATTTATTGACTGTTATTACAAAATATCAATAACTATCTTATCATTGTCCTTGTAATTTGGGACAGAGTAACCTAAAAATAAACTACTCACCTATTCCTACCTATCAAGAAAATATCACTGTATATACATTACATTTGATTATTGCTTCCACATTATTTGTTTTACAGATGTTATGGAAAATATATAAATAGATTACATCCTTCCATGAAAATCATATCTGTCTTAACAGATGTCCTAAGTTCCTCAGACTAGTGCTTGGTGAAGCCTGAAATATAATTACCTATGTTTGTATTTACTCTTTTATTACCAGTGCTAATGTTTCAAGTAAGATAATCCTTCAGTTTTATGTTTCATAGTGCATTTTTTCCTAAAATTGATCTGTTAAGTATTATAATTCTTGATGAAATTACATGTTCTCTTCCTGGTATGCAACGTTAAAATCATTTTCCATATTTAAACATTATGATTAAAATTTTTCCTTTAAAAACAAAAATCCTCACATTTTCAAAGTTAGAAAGGGACTAAAGATAGTTACTTTAATTCCTAAAAGGAAGACCTTAGTAATTCCCTTTTAGTGTTAAATAATTACCATAAAATTATCATAAAATCTTCTCTCTCTCTCTCTCTCTTTCTCTGTCTTCCCCTCTTACAAACACACACACAACCATAGAAACCATAGAAATTTTATAGTTGGATCCTAAAACAAAATATGTATTTAAGAATTCTCAGTTATCTAGTTTCAGGTTACCCATTTGTAATTACTGTGGCAAATGGCTAATCCCAGGCTGATGTACCACTGCCAATCAGCCCCCTGGGCCATTCCTCTCCATTTAAATTAGTGTATGGCCAGGGACAACAAATTACTCTGAACATTAACCTAGGGAATACACAATTAGAAAGACCTAGTTGCAAGAAAAGAAAGTAATTGAATGTACTCCCAGACTAAAGAGCAGTGTGGTTTTGCATGATCTGCTGTTGGGATTATCTCCATCTTGGATTCCCTCCACTGATGCAGGTGATTGGGGAGCGCATTACTAACAACAGTTCCTAAAACCAGGGAAATTCATTCTCCACAATCTGCTCCCATGCATATCATAAGCAGTACTGAGTAAGAATTGTATTTTCTTAAGAAATGTAGGTAACAAAATGTTCTTAAAATTATAAAATGAATTTGCTATAGTAAAAAAGAGATGCTCTCCATAGGAAATAGTTCTAGTTAATAGGACCCTTCCAGGATTCCTACATCTTAACTCTCTGCATAGGGTAGAGTGGGATACAGTGCAAAGAAAGAAAGGGGAGGAAAAGTAAATATGCTTGGGTAGCCTCTGTAATTGTTCATATTCTAGGTTTTCTTCGATCCTTAGTGAAAAAATTCACTTTGATCAAGTTCTTCAAAGCTTCCAATTACCTATAGGATAAGAACTACAGGCACCAATTTATAATCATAACTTAGAGACTCTGAGTATTTAAATATAGTACTATAGAATGAATGAGAATAATTGATATTAATATGACATATTTATGGCAGCTCAATTTCCAGAGGGTTTTCATATACATTATTAAACTCAAATTCCCAACCCTTCTGTGTGACAGTCAAAAAACACAAGGATAATATAAAGATGTACTGCTAATTTATGAATAGTGCAGATGTACTTTGTCCAGTTCTGCCAATATTCCACTTCTTCTCTAGCCAGTCTTGCATGCTGCCTGAATTTCTGGCAAAAAGAAATTATACACTTAGTGACCACAACTAGGTAATAATAAAGCTACTCACTCTGACTAAAATTGGGGTTTTTGGAATAGGAGGTTGAGAAAGAACTAAGAAAAGAAAGATAGATCAGGTTGAATGCTAAAAAAGAAGTCTAGGTTTTACTGCTAGGAGAGATGAGGAGGAACAAGAGATATATGATAAAAGGTGTTAATTTGGATCATTGTTCTTTCCTTTTGTTGATAATGTTAGTTCTAGATCTGATGATTCCTGTGTCAGTTGTAATCGTGAAATTTTCAATAAACATACTTAAACTTACATTTTCACTCAAAATTGATATTTAATTTGTATCTAAAATCTTACTCTCCTCAAAATAAAACTTTTTTTTAACTTATTTTCTCTATTCCTCTCCCTTTTTCAGGTTTTGGAGAACTTTTAGTTGTAATATTATGAATTATTCTAGATTATTTTTATCTCTTTTACACATTTTAACAATGGTGAGAATCATTGTTACATATTCATACATGCACATGATATAACAATATAATTTGGCCAAGATTATTCTCCAGTTTTTCCCCTTTCCTTAACCTCTTCCCTCCCTTTCCTCTAGTCTACTGATATCCACTGAATTTTCCTCTCCTGTCCTGATTCCTCTTTACCTTTCTTTTCTTTTTTCCTCTCTAGCTTCCACATATGAGAAAAAAATAGTCTTTGACTTTCTGAACTTGGCTTATTTCACTTAACATAATGTTCTCAAGTTCCATTCATTTTTCTGTAAATAACATAATTTCACTTTTCTTTATGGTTGAATAAAACTCTGTCAGGTTTATATACCACATTTTCTTTATCCATTCATCCATTGACAGACCCCTAGGCTAGTTCCATAGTCTGGCTATTGTGAATTGCACTGTTATAAACATGGTATGCACGTATCACTACAGCAAGCTGACTTTCATTCTTAAAATAAATACAGAGGAACTGCAAATGCCATAATTTTATTCTTCTTTATGGCTGAGTAATATTCCATTGTGTATATATAGCACAGTTTCTTTATCCATTCATCTATTGAAGGGCATCTAGGTTGGTTCCACAATCTAGCTATTGTGAATTGAGCAGCTATGAACATTGATGTGGCTGCATCACTGTAGTAATCTGATTTTAAGTCCTTTGGGTATAGGCCAAGGAGTGGGATAGCTGGGTCAAATGGTGGATCCATTCCAAGTTTTCTAAGGAATCTCCACACTGCTTTCAAGAATGGCTGCACCAACTTGCAATCCCGCCAGCAATATCGCTGGGTCATGTGGTGGTTCCATTAATAGTCTTTTGAGGAACCTCTATACTGATTCCCATAGTGGTTGTACTAATTTACAATCCCACAAACAGTGTAAAAGTGTTTCTTTTTCTCCACTTCCTCTCCAGTATTTACTATTGTTTGTATTCCTATGAGTTGTCATTCTAACTAGAGTGGGATGAAATCTCAATGTAGTTTTGATATATATTTCCATAATTGCTAATGATATAACTGATGTTGGACATTTTTTCATGTATCTGTTGGCCATTTGTATTTCTTCCTTTGAGAAGTGTTTGTTTGATTCCTGTGCCCATTTATTAATTGGGTTATTTGGTTCTTTGGGGAGGTGTTTTTGAGTTCTTTATATATTGTAGATATTAATCTTCTGTCAGAAGAGTAGCCAGCAAAGATTTTCTCCTATCCTGTAAATTCTCTCTTCACATTCTTGTTTCCCTTGATGTGCAGAAGCTTTTAATGTGATGAAATCTCATTTATTAACTCTTTCCATTATTTCCTAAATTGTAGGGGTCCTATTGAGAAAGTTGTTGCCTGTCCAACAACTGTGTTGGACCATTGACCTTAGTTTTCTTCTGGGAGTTGCATAGTTTCTGGTTTAATTCCAAAGTCTTTGGTTCATTTTGAGTTGATTTTCATGGAGGGCATGTTTTATTGTTCTACATGTGGGTAATCAGGTTCCCCAGCACCATTTGTTTAAAAGGCTGCCTTTTCTCCAGTGTGTTTTTGGCACCTTTGTCAAAAATCAGATGACTGTAGATGTGTAGGTCTGTCTCTGTGTCTTCTATTCTGTACCATTGATCTATGTGTCTGTTTTTATGCCAGTACCATGCAGTTTTTGTTAATATAGTTTGGCAGTACATTTTGAGTTAGGTATCATGAGGCCTCTAGCATTGCTTTTCTGACTTAGACTTTGTTTGGTTATTTTGGGTCATTTAGTCTTCCAAATGAATTTTAGGACTGTTTTTCTTTTCTAGTTCTATGAATAATATCATTGGTATTTTGAAAGGGATTGCATTGAATTCGTATACTACGTTTGGTACTATAGTCATTTTAACAATATTGATTCTGCCTATTCATGAATATGAGATGTCTTTCCATCTCCTTGTGTCTTCTTCAGAGTTCTACAATTTTGACTGTAGAAGTCTTTCATCTCCTTGGTTACATTTATTCCTAGAAATTGTGTGTGTGTGTGTGTGTGTGTGTGTTGGGGTGTTTTTTGAGGAAGATTTTTCCTAATTTTTTTCTCAAAAAGTTTATTATTGGTATACAGGAAAGTTACTGATTTTTATATGTTGATTTTTTATTTTGTAACCTGCTACTTTGCTGAATTTGTTTATTAGCTCTAGCAGTCTTTTGGTGGTGCTTTTTGTATCTTCTAAGTATAGGATCACATCATCTAAAACACCGATAATTTTACTTCTTCCTTTTCTACTTTTATACCATTTACTTCCTTCTCTTACCTAATTGCTCTGGCTAGAATTTCTTATACTATGTTGAATAGGAGTGGTGAGAGTGAGCTTCCTTGTCTTGTTCTGGATTTTAAAGAAGATGCTTTAAAAGATGGTTTTCCCCTATTCACTATGATGTTGTCGTTGAGTTTATTGTTCATAGCATTTATGCTGTTGAAGTAAGTTTCCTCTATCCTTAGATTTTTTTATTGTTTTTATCATGAATATATGTGGAATTTTGTAGAAGTCAGTCTTTCTCTGCATCTTTTGAGATAACTATGTGATTCTTGTCCTTAAATCTATTTAAGTGGTGAATTCCATTTGTTCATTTCTATGTGTTAAACCAACTTTGGATCCCTGGGAGTGGGATAAAACCAATCTTCTTAATATGTTGTTGCATATAGTTTGCTAATATTTTATTAAGAACTTTTGCACGTAAGTTCATCAGGAATATTGGTCTGTAGTTTTCTTTCTTCGATGTGTCATTACATGGTTTTGGCATAAGAGTGATACCTGCATCATAGAACGATTTTGGAAGTGTTTCTTCCCCTTCTATTTCATAGATTATTTTGAGGAGCACTGGCATTAGTTCTCCTTAAAGGTCTGATAGAATTCAACTGAGAATCCATCTAGTCCTGAGATTTTCTTCGTTGGAAAGTTTTTCGTTACTTCTTATATGTTATTTTGGTTATTGATCTCTTTAGGTTTTCTATGTCCACTTGATTCAATTTTGGCAGGTAGTACATGTCTAGAAATACATTCATTTCTTCTAGGTTTTCCTATCTTTATACTCCAATAAATATAAACTTTATACTCCAATAAATTGATATAAGTTTATTGGAGTATAAAGTTTCAAGATAGTTCCCAATGATCCTCTGGATCATTGACATCAGTGGTGATTCTTCACTTTCTTTGACATCAGTGGTGATTTTTCATTTTTCATTTCTACTTTTATTAATTTGGGTCTCCTTTCCTTTTTGTTAATTTGGCTAAGGGCTTATCGATCTTGTTTATGTTTTTGAAGCACAATCTCTTTATTTCATTGATTCTTTGCCTTTTTTTAATTTAAGTTCTCTTTTTCCTTGATTTTAGCTCCAATCTTAATTATTTTCTTCCTTTTCCTGTTTTGGGAATTGGTTTGTTCTTGCTTTTCAAGGGTCTTGAGATGTATCATGAAGTTCTTTATTTGGGATCTTTCTGATTTTCTTATATAGGCACTCATAGCTATAACATTTTCTTTTAGAATCCATGCTTATAATATCCAAAAGATTCTATTATGCTGTATCACTATTCTCAGTTGATTTTAGAAAATTTAAAATTTCTCCCCAATTTTTTCTATTACCCATTCACATTTGAAGATTTATTGTTCAATGTTTATGGGTTTTTATAGTTTTTATAGGTTTTTTGGTGTTGATTTCTAATTTAATTCCAATTATAGCCAATAAGATGTAAGATATTTTTTTAAAATTTGATAAGATTTGCTGTGTGACCTAAAATATGGTCCATTTTAGAGAAGGTTACATGAGCAGCTGAGAATAAAGTGTATTTGTCTGTTGTTGAATAAAATATTCTATAGATGTCTGTTAAGTCCATTTGATATTTTTTTATGTCCGATGAGTCTTTACTGAGTTTATGTTTGAATGACTATGTATTGGTGAGAAAGGTGTGTTGAAATCACCCAGTATTATTGTATTGGGGTCAACCTGAGTCTTTAACTCAAATAGTATCTGTTTTTTATAATTATGTAATATTAGTAAAAATATATACTATCATATACTATCTTCTAGTTGGATCATTCCCTTTGTCAGGATAAACTGATCTTCATTGCCTCTTCTGATTAATTTTAGTTTGAAGTTTGTTTAATCAGACATGAGAGTAATTATCTCTGTTTGTTTTCAGAATCCATTTGCATGATATATTGATTTAAATCATTTCATGTTCATCCTGTGTATCTGTGCCTATAAGATAAGTTTCTTGCAAGGAACATATAGTTGGGTATTGTTTTTTAATTCATTCTGCCAGCCTGTGTCTTTTAATTTGTGAGTTGAGACCGTTTACATTTCGTGTCATTATAGAGATTAATTAATTATTATTAAATTATTAATTTCTGCCATTTGACTTATTTTTAATATCAATTTGGTACCCTTTCTCATTTGCTTAGCTACTCTTCAAATGAGATTTGCCCATTTGTGAGCTATGGGTTCCTTTTTTATTTTTATATTTTGTGTGAAATAATTCTTTAAGCATTTTCTATAGTGCTGGCTTAGTGTCATGAATTCTTTTATTTTCTGCTTATCTTACAAGATTTTTATTTCTCTTTCAATTCTGACGAATAGTTTTGCTAGATATCATAATCTTAGTTGACAGTTATTTTCTTCCAAGGATTGGAGTATATCATTCCAAATCCTCTTGGATTTTAGAGTTTGCATTGAGAAATTGGGAAGGAATTCTGATTGACTTGCCTCTAAATATGACCTACCATTTTTCTCTTAAGTCTTTTAAAAGTCTATCCTTGTTTTATATGTTAGGAATTTTAATTATAATTGTCCTGAAGAGCTTCTTTTTTGGTCTTGTCTGTTTTGGATTCTGAATGTATCCTGTAACCAGATGCATTCCAAATCCTTAAGATTTAGAAATTCTTTCTATTATTATTTCCCTGTAGAAGTTATCCATGCTGCTAGCCTGCATCTTACAAACCTCTTCAGTTTCAATAGTTCTTAAATTTGGTCATTTAATGTTGGCCCACAGTTCTCACATATTCTATTCATAATTATATCTTTTCTTTTCTTCAATATTGTCTGAATATTCAAGGTCAATCACTTTGTCTCCCAGCTATGAGTTTCTGTCTTCAGCATGGTCTACTCTATTAGAGAAACTTTCAACTGAAGATTTTATTTAATTTATTGCCCTTCATTTCCAAGGTATCTGTTTGATTCTTTTTTAATATTTCTATCTCCTTATTGAATTTCTTACTTACATCCTATACTGACTTCCTTAATTCATTCAGTTGTTTTTCTAAATTCTGTTGGAATTCATTGATCATTTTACACTTGATCTTAGCCAAAAGGCCGAGAAGCGATCATTGATCATTTTAATTATCATTATTTTGAATTATCTGGTATTCCATCCAATTTAATATCTTTGGAGTCATTGCTGCTGAATTATGAACTTTAGGAAATATCCTGTTACCTTAATTTTTGTATTTATTGCACTGCCATGCTTTATGCATCTTTTGGGATAGAGTTCTCTTTCTCTCTTAGGGAACGACATTCTCTTGCCAATGTGTCCTAGAGTGATCTATATTGAGATTTCTCATAGGTGTGGTATCTATAAATCTTTGTGTTAACTCTCTGTTTTTGCTGTAGGAGTAGATGTCAATGTGTGGGACCTGAAGTCCCCCTGCCCCAACACACCAACCATTTCTACGTGTAGCCTGGTCATTAGTGAGGGCTTGTTGTCTCTTCTATTCTTTGTATTAAATTATCACTAAAGTTTTAATATGGTTAATTCGTATGTGGAGCCAAGTGTACTATCTCTTTGCTGGGTTTAGTTCAGCAGCAAAGTTTACCTTATGAACTTGTAATGTCTCTGCAGTTTCCAAGCACCTCACAGAGAAGGTGGAAACAAATAAATAGCAACTACTGAAGCAAACAATATACAACATTTAAATAAATAGCTGCTGCATACTATAAAATCTACAACACTAATTACCACAGAAACAGAAATGGCCATCAGTAAATAACAACAAAACAATAAATAACAGTAAATAAGTATATATCTGTTGGAATAGATTTCTCTTTCACTCTTACATATGGGACTTTTTATGGCACAGCCTTTTCTTTTCAAAGTGTCCTAGAGTGATCTTGATTGAGATACCTTATAGGTGTGGTATCCATAGCCTTTGTATTAATTCTGTTTAAAATGGCATTAAAGTAAATAGTAAGTAAATATCATCCACAGTATTAATAACTGCAACAACCTAAATGGTGGGAACAGAAGTTAAAAAAAACAAATAGTTCCAAAAGATGGCAAAAATATAGTTCATTAACAGAAATGAAAATGTGATAGAAAGGTAAAAGAAAGTTTATAGGGTTCAAAATGTGAACAGAAAGAAAGCGTTGGAGATGAAGCAGGTGATGGTATAAAGAAGGAGGGGAAAATAAATAGAAAAGGTAAAGTAAAGGAAGAGAAAAATAACAGGAGAATTTGACTGTTAGTGGAAGAAGAAAGGAGAGAAAGAGAAATAAGACAAAGAAAAACAAATAAAAACCCCCAACCCTTAAAAGATAAAACAATAAAAATTAGCTATTATTAAAAAATGCTAAAAATGAGAAAAAAGAAGCATATGTATATTATACATCCATGAACCAATTGGGTAATTGGCACAGCAAGGACACTAAAAATCAAGGAAAAAAGATTTAAAAAAAAAAAAGACGAAAGAATTGTCTTCTTTGAGGTGGCCAAAACTGTTGATGAGATTGGGGTGTCTTTTGTACTTCTTTCCATTTCTTTTTGAGCTATGTTCCAAGAAAGAGAAAGAGGGCAAGGACCAAGGGTTGTTAATCCCTTCCTCTTTTTGTGTTGCTCACCAAACTGCCAGTAGGAGTGGCCTAAAACTGAAGCTGGTTGAAATAGCTTTCAACTTTCCTTCTCTCAAGTATGAAGTAGAAAAGTCCTATTGATTGGAATTTTGTCCAAACAGACCAGATGGATGCATTCCCATGGTGGGGCTGGGACAGACTTCCAAGAGGGGATTTCTGATGTCTGGGGCTTAATTGTAATCAGGCCTAAAGGATCTGGTTGGGTGGTATCAAATTTGAAGAGATTAGATCAATACATACCTAAGGCTGGGCAGATATGGACCTCTGCTGTGAATCTGGATCTCAGGAGCCTCCCAAGCTACTTGTGGGGCAGAGAGGCCAACTCTCTACAGTCTCACACACTCGGCTGCCCAGGAATATGGACTTCTCAGACTTAGTCTCTGAGTGTACCCTCTTCAGCTGATCACATGAGTCACCAGACTCAAAGGGAAAGTTAGTTGCACTTCCCTGTTTTTCTGAGTTGAATCACTCTAGGTATAATCTCTGTGCTTATTTCACTTACAATCTGCTAGGTACCCCCTAGGCCAAATGGTAGATACTTGCTGGGATAGTACGGCAATATTTGCTATGATCACCCAGGCTCCTGCAGCAAAAATCTGTAGTGTGGCCTCCTCAAGATGACTCCAGAACTCAACTCACTTTCCAGATGAGATACATACAGCACTTTTCAAACACCTGTTCACTTAGCCGAGCCTCTGGATCAACTAAGTTCAGGTTACTTTTCTGACCTACAGATTTCCATACCAAATTTGTCTGTCGTATTTCTTTGTCATTCCTCCTCTCTGCAATGAACAGTGCTGCTTCTACTGCTGGTACAGCTGCTGCAACCAACTTGGCTCCAATGTATTCTTTCCTTCTTTTGTTCAATGCACCCAGATTTCTGAGTCTCTAAGAGATTCTCACTGTCCAATATTAGATTCCAGTGAATTCCCTCTTCCACTCATCTTGCTGAGAAGCAATACTTCTGCTACTTGAATCCTAAACCATGGAGCAACTGGAAATGCAACCTTACTCTAATCTACCATCTTAAATCCTCCCTACACTTACCTTTTCTTTAAGATGCAGCATTTTATAGCCATATTATCAATAGTTATTTAAGTTTAACTAAAACTCTTACTAGTATCTATTTTTTCCTTGAATTTCATTTCTTTTTGGAAATCAAATTTTCAGTTTGCCCTATTATATTTTCTGATAATTATTCTAGGAAGGATCCATAAGTGGTAATAAGACCTTGCACATTTAAAACTTGCTCTCCCTCGAAATACATGTGAATGACAGTCCTGATGAAAAATTTTTTGGCTCAAAATCACTTCCTTTAGAACTTTGAAGCTGCTTACATTGTTCTCTAGCAATATGTTCTGTAGATAAGTTGCCAGTATGATTTCTTCTCTTTGGTAGGTGTATTAGTTTGGGTCACAATAACAAAGTGGGACAAAACTGGGTAGCTTATAAACAACAGAAATTTATTTCTTATAGTTTTGGAAGTTGAATATCCAAGATCAAGTTTTGAATGAATTTTGTATTTTGATAAAGACACACTGTGAGGTTCATAAATAATAGTCTCCTTGGTGTGTTCTCACATGGCAAAAGGAGTGAGGGAGTCCTCTCAGATTTCTTTTATAAGGGCACTAATTTCATTCAATAGGGTTCTGCCCAAAGCTGTTTCTCCTTATACCATCACCTGGGGATAAGGATTTAAACATATGAAACGGGGAGGGAGAGCACAAATATTAGTTAATAGCAGTAGGTGACATTTTTTTCTGTTTTGTGGTTTTTAGGATTTTCTCTTTAATCTTAAAATTCAGAAAACTCATCATGATGTGTTTAGGTTTCTTTCTTTTAAATTTATTTCTGCTCAGTGCACAGAATTCTTCCAATCTGAAAATTCTTCAACTTGATGAAATTTCCTTAGTTTTTTGTTTTGAAAATGTCTAATTTTTAATTTAAATGCAAAAGCAATATTGTAATATTTTAAATCTTTTGACCGTGATAAAATATACATAGTATCAAATTTACCAATCTAATCACTTTTACTTACACAATCCAGTGTCATTAAGTACATTCCCATTGTGTCATAATCATCACTACCATACATCTCCAGTAATTTTTTATTAGTTTTTGATGAACATTTATTAATTTATATGTGGTGCTGAGGATCGAACCCAGTACCTCATACATGCTAGGCAAGCGCTCTGCCACTGAGCCACAACCCCAGCCCCTCCAGTAATTTTTTTTTAATCAACCTAAAGTGAACTCCATACCATTAAATATTAATTCCCCATTTCCCCTGTCTTCTAGCTGCTGGTAACAACTAATCTACTTTTGACCTCTATGATTTGACTACCCTAAGTACCTCATATCGGTGGAATTATACAATATTTGTCCTTTTGTGTCTGACTTGTTTAACTTAAGCATAATACTTGCAAAATTCATCCATGTTGCAGCATGTAACAGAATTTCATTTCTTTTTAAGACTGAATAATATTCTACTGTATGGATATACCACATTTTGTTTATATTTTATAAAATAATGCATATTATATATTATTTATTATATTTTATTTTGCCAAGCCATGGAGATTTAGATTGTTTTCACTTTTTGGCTACTAAATAATGCTGCTATGAATATTGGTGTGCAATTGTATGTGTTTCTGCTTTTAATTTGGAGGAACATGTACATAGAAGTGGAATTTCTGGGTCATATGAAAATTTTATGCTAATTTTTGGAGGAACCACCATATTATTTTCCACAGTGTTGGCATTCTTTTACATACATTCCCATGAACAATGCACCTTGTGCATCCTTTCCAACACTTTTTATTTTTTTTCATTTTAAATAGTAACTATCCCAGTGGGTATGGAATAGTGATTAGTGATGCTGAACATCTTTTCATATACTTACATAATTATTTGTTTCCTCTTAATGTTCTCCCTTCTAGAATTCCAATTAGATAAATGTTGGATTTCTAGCACCTGTCTTTCCTGTCTCTCAATTTTGCACTTGTATTCATCTCATCATATTTTACTATATCCTGGGAGATTTCGTTGGCTACATATTTTAATTTATTAATTCTATCTTCTGTTATGTAAACTCTGTTCTTCGGACCATCTGTTATTTATTTTGATGGTCATATTTTTAATTTGCAATGATTTCGGTAGATCATTTTTTACAACCATCTGGGTTATTTTGGATGTGATATAATCTTGACTTTCATTTTTTTATATTAACTCCATTTCTTCAGGAATTAATTCTTCTGCTCTTTGAGTTTTCTCCCTCTTTTCCAGTCCATTTGTTTTCTTTAAGTACTGATTGTTGGTTGTATGTTTATATTTATTAAAGGTCTGTATTGACCTGGATTGGTAGCTGACACATACTTCCTCAGCCTAAGTGAAAAACCCCTTCTTCTCTGGTTACAACAGGTTCTGAACCTTTCTTTTGGCAATTGATAAAGGAAGTAGCGGGAGAGATGTATAGGCAGTAGACATTCCAGTCCATTCCATAATGGACTGGAAAAGAGGGAGAAAACTCAAAGAGCAGTAGAAGAGATGTATACATCTCTTCCCGCTACTTGCTTTTTCACTGGATATTTCATGGTAATTGTATATTACCTAGGGAGCTCCCGTCTTTTCTTGTCCCAGTGACCATTGGGGGGATGCTCTGTGTTCAGTTATTTATTTATTTGACAAATGGAAGACAGTATCCTGCATGCAAACAACAGAGTCAGCCACTGTGAGAGCAGGAACTGGTGCAGCTGCTCTGTGGGTCTTTAATTGTTCACCCAGCTTACTGGCCTCTAACCAGCTCTGCTTTCTTCCCACTGTCCTAACCTTAGGATTCTAAGACACTTCTCAAAAACTAACTTACTTCTTTACTCTCTCAGCCTCTCTTGTTCTCCCTCTCTACCTCCCTCCCTCTCTTCCTTCTTTCTTTATTTTTCTCTTTCTTCTCTCCCTCTGTATTTCCTCTTGTTTTCTGGAGTGAAGCAGTGCTTTCTTTCAACTACATGGACTTGCAGGTTCTTCAGCTTTGGGAGGGTTTTCCATTTGCTTTATACCTTGCAGAATTCTTTATTCATCTTGTTACCCCAGTTGGTTGTCAATGCAGCAGTATTTTTTTTCTTATTTTGATATTATTTATGATAGTCTGATAGGATTTAGAAAAGAGAGATCTATTTATTTGGTTAGGAAGTTTTAATCTGAAGTTTGCAGTTTTAATTCTATCCCTGTTTTAATGTCATTGTCATCAGCCAGGTGTGTTGGCACACACCCAGCTACTTGAAAGACTGAGGCAGGAGGATTGCAAGTTTGAGCCAGCCTGGGCAACTTATTGAGGCTTTTTCTAAAAATAAAAAGGACTGAGGATGTAGCTCAGTGGTAGAGAGCTTGCCTAGTGTACTGGTTCAATCCCCAGTCCCAAAAATAAATAAAATAGTATTCACGATTCAAGTCAAGGTCCTTCCCCAAAGCTCTTCCTTACCACTTGAGTCCATCAATCTTCCCCTTTCTCATGGACCTGCACAGAGCAGTTTTAAAAGAGGAGGAAAATTCTATTTAAAATACTTGCTAACTATAGCAATTTCTGTTCCCTTTAAACCTCCAAGGATGGGTGACAAAATTAATATCCCTGGGGTGAAAAGCATTTAAAGCGGTCCAGTTCTCTTGAATAGACCAACAAAGAAGTCGCTGACCCACTGACAGCTGGTGAGTGTGCATGTGTCAAGGGAGACCTGGAGCCACACTAAAGAATTTGAATGACTTCATGTAATACGTGGGACAAATTAATGGTACAGAACAAGAGAAGGGGAAGGGTAATACACATGGCAGGATTTTGGATCCCGAATTACTCAAAATGTTTGAAGAACTTACAAAAATATAGAAACTAGATTTTTAAAAAATCTGTTAGCTCTTCTTTGATGTGAATCTTCTTCGGTTCTGCCAAGTTTGAATGAAGTTTCCTGTACTCAACGGCCCTTTTGTTTTAGTAGGGTATTGTTGGTTTGGTACAGAGCCGAGCAAAGGCAACAACTGTGAGGCAATAATAGAAGTAAAAAGAAGTCCAGGGTTAGCAGAAGCTAAGACTCAAAAGTGACATTGAGTATGGAAACCTCTGGTATCCCTCAGGAAATATCCAGAGGGAAAGGAATGTGGAGTTTCCGCTGACATCTGGGTCACATACGTTTTAGTTGAACTGTCACTTCTTGTTTGTATGCGCATGTTTATTATAAACTCTTTAGGAGAGGGAGGTGTACTTTTTTATGTGTCTACCTTTTACTGCGCCTGAGTCTAGCATCCCAGTGAAAACATAACATACCTTCAAAAGTTTTAAAATCACTCAGCACACTGTTTTCACTTACCCATGCACAGCCCACTTTGTGAGAAAAGACCTATTCTTGTGAGATACATGATTGAGCTAAGAGGTAAGATTTAAAGGCACACTGACCTGTTTGAGGATTAAATCCATAGCAAATCCACTCTGCAATCAGACACTAAGGCACTGAAAATGTTTTATTTTTATGAAGTGAGAAAACATATACATGAAACAAATACACAAAGTAGAAAACCAAATGAGTGGGCTAAAATATGATTTACCTGTGTTGTTTAATAACCATTGATTTTCTAATTTATGTAAGGTTACAGAATATCTCTAGATATGTATACCTGTTTTGTTTTGGTTTTGGGGGGTTTTTTTGCCTACCCAGAATCCCTTTCCCAGTCAGTGTGTCCTTTTCCTTGTCCAAGACTCAAACCACAACAGACTCTTTCTGGAATTTGAATGTTAGGTCAGGAACTGAAGGATTGCTTCTAATACATTTCTTCTATGCCACCCTCAGTAGGGTTATCTATTAAATTCTGCTACCAAGATTCTCAGAGCTGTCCTGATTATTGTCCTTTCTGAGCTTGGATTCCTTAATCTCTTTTATTCAGTTTTCTGAGTTACTGAACTTCAGTCCAATATATTCTTTTTTTTTTTTTAGCTAAAACAAACCAGACTCAGGTTCTGTCACCTGTAATCAAAGAACTCCGAGAGATATAGCTTCTATACAAATGATCTGTATTTAAATTTTCTATAAATATTTGATAAATTAATAAAAAAACTTTTTATGCATCATCTGCTCAAATAAAATTGACTTCCTCCACCAATAATATACTAAGTCTTTGGTTATTGTAGTATTTCATCATAAAGGACAAGGTATTTTCCATGACTTCATGTAGAGGGATAGAAAGGGAATAACAAGCATGTTTCTTTATTTCTAGAGCATCTAAATTTAAAGAGGAACAGGACATATATAAATAAAAACTTATGCAGTTTCTTCCCAATTTTTTTTTGTTCCATTATGGACATGTGCTACTGTGTTATAATCTAAGACATAATATTACACCTGCCTTGACATCCAAAGAAAATCAGGAGGCCCTTAAATGGCCTAGTCACAAGCTCTCCTCCCCATTCTGCTACTGTAGATAAGGTTCCCTAGCTAAATAACCCTTCTTATCATGGAGACCAGGCATCATTCCTTGATTATCCCAGAGTAACAGGTTTCAGTTTCTGACAGTCTATGGAATTATTCAAGCCAATCCCATCCTTCCAAGTGCACCAGGGGACACTCCACCCTCTTGATTCCATAAAGCCTGCCTCCCACTGCCTTTGGCTCAATGAATCTGCTGCCTAGTACAACCACCATGTGACCATGTGTGTCTTTTCTGGGCCAAGAGTAGACAGGACTAATAAACTGCCTCCTCTATGTGGCATTAAGTATAACGTGGGCAGCAGTTACATGACCCTGAGGTGGCAATACCTTCTTCATCAGTGAGGTGAATAGGAGGTAACTAAGACCCCTACCAGGCATTCTCCTTCAGGCAGAAGGAAACATTCTCAGGTAAAAGACCAGTCCACAACTTGGGCATACGTATTTCCTTGTGCTTCCTCTCCTTCATTTAGGAAATAAGGCTACAGATTAGAGAAAAGTTCTAGTGGGAAATGCAAAATCTCAAAGCTCTCTTCACTCTTGGTGAAAACCTGAAAGTGCTTCATTTGTAGCAGGGCAATAAGATGACCCAGGACTATCTCTAGCTCTTAAAAGGCCAAGTGGGGACCAGCACTCATAGTAGCTCACCCAAACTCACCAAGAAGCCACATTGACTTTGGGGTCTAAACCAAAGTTGTAAGTAGAACTGTACCTGCTATAGTTCAGATCTTAAATGCACCCAAAGGCCATGTGTTGGAGGTTTGGTCCTCAACCCAGGTGTATTCAGAGGTGGTGGAACCATTAGCAGATAGGGACTAATGGGAGGCCTAGGACACTGGTAGGATGCCCTCAAAGGAGATTGTGTGACCTCAGTCTCTTGTATTTATTTATTTATTTATTTATTTATTTTGCTTCTTGCTCTTTTTCTTTGCTTAACATAATGTAAGCACCTTATTCCTCTATGCACTCCTACCATGATGTACTGCCTCACTACAGGCCCCAAAGCCACAGGTCAACCAACCATGGACCTAAACCTCCCAAGCTGTGAGCTAAAATAAGTCTTTTATCTTTATAAATTGACCATCTCAAGTATTCATTACAGTAATAGGAAGTTAACTAACACAGAAAATTGATACCAAGAAAGAATTTTTTTTCTGTGATTATATCCGAAACAATGTGCAAAAGACATTGGAATTGGTTTGCAGTACAAATTTGGACAAATTCTAAGGAGCAGGGTAGAGAAAGCCTAGACTGCTGTACACTGAACTTAAAGAGTGATTCTGGTAGGGGCTCAGAAGGCCAGGATGCTAATAGAGTGTTACCTGTACTTATCTATGTCTCAGGTAAGGATTTCAGGTTTCAGGATCTAGGCCACATTTCTGTTGATCATGACAAGCATGTGCCATTTACAAACACACCAAATAGTGACTATAGAGGGAGTTGGTTGACTAACTTTTTTCCCATACTTTCACTGCTTTCCCCATTATCCAGGTGAGTGCCACTTTATTTTATATCTGATGCTAAGGTGCATAAGAGGCATCAGCTCCCTCTCTGTCCTTCTTTGAATATTCTTTTAATTTCAGTAAGAAATGTTTTCTGAGATAACTTCTTTTGCAGCCCAGTTACTTTATCTCGTTGTGGCTGAAAAATGCAAGTTGAAGTGTGGAGATGTGTTTGAATCCTGGTTTGGTCTCTTACTAAATCTTGAAATTGTTTGGAGGCTCTCTCTGACTGCTGGTTTCCTCTTGTATAAATTGGGAATAATATGCTTTCCTGGGAAGGCTTCAGTGAACACTAAATGAGATCCTGTATATCAAGTCTTGGTGCACTGTCTGGTGCTTAGTAGGGCCTCAGTTTGTGCTAATTTCCACACCATCCATCCTTCAATTTGCAAATGTATTCCTCACCCATCAAAGGTTCCTGGATGTAAGACAAGCAACAAGACTGAGTTTTATGGAAAGGGAGATCCAAAGAAGAAAATAGGAATGTGCCCTATTTTCTCCTCAAAGTATTGGTGAAGTGAATTACAGCATAAAAGAATAGGACAGGGAGTAGGCAGGCCCACATGGGTGTGGTTGCTTTACAGGGGGAAGAATAAAAGTGAGCTTTCTCTAAATCTCTTCACATAGCCTTGTCAACTGTCATAGAGATCGTGGTTCTAGCCTCCTGTGTCCCCAAAGCTCCTCCCTGACCTCACTGCCCTCCCTGAGACTCCCCACATCTGCTCTCTTTCCTTGAAACCCCTCCTCTCAATTTTCTATAAAGTTATAAAGTGTGTGAAGAATTCATTGAGACTGGAATAGGTGACTGATAAAAATTTATCATGTAATTCCCTCCCAAGGAGAATGGCATTTAACAAAGGACTATGTCTTGTCCCCCCATCCACCCCCCCAAAAAAAGACTTTCTAATGGTAAAATTGAGTGAAAGGCAGAGCCTATGGTTTGGAACTTGCACTCTATAATTAGACATGCCCAGCTTGTATCATGGATCCATCACTAAACACTATGAAATCTTAGGCAAATTTCTTCTCCTTTCTAGGCTTCAGTTTCCTTATCTGTAAAGAAAAGAAATAATAATTTCTACCTATGGGATTATCAGGATTATCATAAAGAATAAATGATATAAGCTCCATAAAGCATTTAATTTTACCTGCCGACACTCACTTGATAAATGTCACTATTGTTTTCAGCATTTATTGAAATACCATCTCATTGGCACTGATCAATTCTGTTCAGATGTAAAGCAATTCAGCATTCAGGAGAGGAGGGCTCATTTCATGTGAAGTAGGTGTAGGAAGTGGCATGTGCAGGTCATCTGGGTCCCTGCCTGCCCTGGACTGAATTCAAAGCTCTCACAACAGACCAGAGCATTTCTTGTCTTTCCGATACACAGTGGAGAAGCCACACTTTCACTGTTGAGTGGTTTAATTTCATGATAAAATATTTTATCTATTTAGTATATTGTTAATTGAGCAGTCTCTTTATCTTCCAAAATGCGCGTTTTAGGATCAATGGATTTATATATATATATTTTTTTACCAGAAGTTTAAGTCACTAAGTCTTTTCATCTCCTTTTCCTTAAACAAACATTGACGAAATATAAACAGTGTCTATTTGAATAAAATGAAACAGTCAAAACAGTCAAAAGAGAATATGATGAAGCTCACGGTTTGGTAGTTCTTGGTTTCCAGTTTTGTTTTTTCAAGTTTTAGCCAGCTGGATGTTGGGGATGCTAAATTTGCCCTTTGTGAATGAATAGACACATGACAAGGCCTTGCATTTGGCCAGGCGTTTCACTTTGGTGAAAGAAGAGAGTGTTAGTAACTCCCCCTTTAGAGCAACCGTTTTCTGGGACAGCTGTTTTCCAGCTTATGGAAAGGAAGAATTTCTGGCTGCTAGTTAGCCTCAGCTGAGGGGTTTGCAGACTTCCTGCTCTTCCCCAGTTGCTGCTAATGCATTCCTGATTGTCTGCGGTCACTGGACTGTTCTCTTCATTAAGAGAACAGACATAGGGATCAATTTCCAAAATTATAGGCATATGAATGTGCTCAGAATTTGGACATTTTAGAAGTTCCCAAACTGCAGTTAAAAACAAACAAACAAACAAAAAAACCCGGAGGCCAAACAGCTGGTAGCAGATAAATTTGTTTCCAGGTATGGAGAAATCTTCTCTTCTAAGGGAGCTGCCATAAATAAACAAATCCTTAACAGAGAAAGAATTCCAACTTCAAAGTTTATATTCAGAGCAACTCTGGTGAATCATTATCTGGTGATGATTCCAGTTTCTTCATCTCTAACATGAGTACAGTTGTTCAAGCCAGACTCATGGGCTAATTGTGAGAACTGGATGAGATATTTGATTTCATCCTATTATGCTTAAAATTTGGAGATTAAAGAAAATTCTGGCAGTTATCCCAGGGAAACAAAAATTTATATTCACACAAAAACATAACAGTTTTATTTGTAATAGCCAGACATTAGAAAGAACCCAAATATTCTTCAGCTAGTGAATAAACAAACTGGTACATTGTAAATGAACTTCTATTCCGTAATAAGGAGGATTTGATGTATGCAGCTTGGATGCACCACAGTGTATCATGGAGAGCTTTAAAAAAAAAAAATCTAACTCCAGAAGTTTACAGACTGTATGATTCTTCTCTTATGGAAATAATTCACACGCTTTATAGAAGCTTTTTAAAAATAAAAGAAGCAAAAGATAAAAACCAAAGGACCCAACAAATGTCTAATGAGAATTTGAAACACAAACCTGACACTCAAATCCCAGAACTGTCTGCTATTAATTTGGGACTTTTAGCAGAAAGTTTATCAAACTAGAATATGGGTTTTTTACATATAGGACTCAACTTGAAATCAATAATGACTTGCCTTTCCCCCTTTCTTGTACTTCCCATCTCAAAGAAGCAACTAAGGCAGAATTTCATGCAGCCAAATGAAAATGTGTGCATATTCTTATGACATAACTGGATAACAATATGAGCAATTAGACAACAGGACCAAATTTTATAGATTGGGGAAATGTTCAATAAATCAGACAATTCAGCTGAGAGCTTCAGGAAAGTAATGCTCCAACTCTGGTCAGTTTTCTCCATGGTAAAGGACAGCTGTTGGACTTAAGGAAGGTCATCAAATGATGATAGTTCTATGAGGGAGTCATATGTTATAGCTATAAAAAAAGGTTGAAGACTGTTAAAGATTCACATGAGGTAATCATTCCTTAATAATTTCTAAGACTGTAACATTAGGCCATTAGAAAAGTATCTGACAAGCAACTGTTAGATTTCCAAAATAGTTACTAGCATTTATATTAAAAGCAATCAAGCATGTATCCAAAACCCATTGTCGCTGTGTGAACGTGCAGGGACAAAAATAATGGCACGCAGTCTTGGCTTAAGGACAAGTCATCACCCTGTGATAATGAGGTTGGGTTAAAGCTAATTAATGCTGGATATATTTGGAAACTTAAACAGGTGTTTTAGTAAAGGCTCATCTATGGTAAAACTGATCTCCTAGAAAAGCAAAGAGATGACTGGGCTTCCAGTTTTCTGAATGGCTACTTGGGATGCTCCAGGTGGTTCTGTAAGCATGTATGCATAAGTTATTACTGGTAGGTGCTAACTTTTTAATATTCACCTAGCCTTTAGGTGAATATTCACCTCTCTAATTTCCAGTGCTGGTGGAGTGGGCAAACAGAATAAATTTACATACTTTGTTTATGCTAATTTACAACTTAAGGTCTACATCAACAGGCCTGAAAACTGGCTCTAAACCCTCCTTCTCCTGATCCTACCCCCTATCTATAGGCCTTAAAGAAAGGAAAAGCACTTCCTAGACAGGAGCCTCTCACCCAAGCTTATCTTACCCTTCAGTTAGCTACCTGAGGAGGAAGAAAACTGGAGAGAACCTGGGAGAAAGAATTTAACTCCACTTTCTCCTTTTGAAATTTCTATTCTCTTTAAACAGAAGATCCTGTATGTCTCCTTGAAAATTTTTTTTTCCTTCATCCAAGGACAGCTTGCATGGGAGGGGGGAAGTGGATCATTAACATGCAAGAGTTCTTGCACTTGATCACAAGTGTACAGGGAACAGGGCCATTCTTCTGCTCTCTTCTTGATAATATCTCAACACTGAGGCAGGTTCTTCAAGAGAGTCTGAAGTTCATTGGTCTGAAATGCCTATGGCTCATACTCCATGGCTCACTTGTTTTCCTTCTCTTGGACTTGCCTGACTTCAGCTGCAGCTGCTTCATACAGCCTGATCTCTAACTGCTTTAAGTCTTCAGCTTCTGAAAAAGTCTCTATTTCTCCAGCCGGTTAGCCTCACTGGTGGGTACATTCAAATTGAAATAAGAGTAGAATCGCTGCACATTACCCAAACCAACTTTGTCAGTATATCCTGTATTTTGTTCTTCATTTGACTCCTTGGGTCTATTTGTGAATTGGTTAGAATTGATCAATAGGAAGTAGTTAGTTGCTGTCAACTTCCAACAGTAAAGTAGAAACAGCGATACCACTCAACACCAAATGTGATAAACAATCCTTGAAAGAGAAAGGGAATGAGCCCGTCCAATTATTGAGATAAAATAAACTTGACTGAAAAAGAAAGAAAGGAGAACATATACACACTTGTGTAGTAGTTAAATTTCAAGAACTACATGTATATGGAATGCCAAGTTTGGGCATATTTGGAAAAAAAATGGATGAGCTACCGTTTATTTGAATCCATTTAAATGATTCTGAGGAACTCCCTGAGAGAAAACTCACTCTAGAGAGAAAAAAAAAAAAAAAAAAGGAGCAAGCTCTATACTCTGAACCAAGTTATTAGTTCTTAAACATGGATGGGAAGGTCAATTCTGAATATTGAAGAATGTTTACCTCTTGGATTTGTCTCTTATAAACATGTCTGATTTGCTATATCACCTGTGTGGAATTTTACTTTGAAACAGTTCAGTATGGACAGTGTGACCTGTGAATATGTTGACTAATTTTAACCTGTAACTAAGGGTTTGTATATTAGTTGGTTAGCATTTGAAAATTACCTAATTTTCAATCTGCACTCCCGAAAGGGCTAAGAAAGTATTTCAAATGACCTTATCAAAATCTAGCCAAGTATGTGTCTTGAATACCACTAATTTCACTACTGAAAAATTATTTACAGTATCTTTTTTGCCAATTAACAAAGTTACATTGCTCCTAAGTCCCTCTAAGAGAGTCTTATACAAAAAGAGAGACATTTTCCTCCACTTCCCAACAGAAATCTTGGGTAAAGTTGCCCTTGACTAAATCCTGGAAGCCTGAGATTTGCTGAGCTGGGGAGAGGAACTGCAGAGTATTTGGATGGATGGTATGGCTAAATGGTGGTGATGTCCAACCCAGGCTCCCAGGAGAGAAGACAGAAATAACAGAGTCTTGAGGAAGCCTTGGCAGGTCCAGAAGGCTCAGAACATGGCAGCATGGAGGGGAGGGAGGACAGAGCAAGAAGAGAGAATAAAAATATGAGAAGGCCCTAGAGTTCTAATGAGAACACCCAGAAACCTGCAAACACGAGTTGCATCAGTATGGGAATTTGGATATAAAAGCACTTAGCACAGAAATCTGCAAAGGATCTTTCAAAGGGTACTTCCAGTTCCTCACTTGACCCAGCCAAAAACAGTTGTCTTGGCTCTTTAAAAAGATTAAATAGTGACTGATAGAGACAGATTGTCACAGACACATGCAGTTCCCATGAAGCACATAGCTACCACAACTGAAGAGGTGTGCAGCTGTGACTTCAGGGGTCTTGCAAATGACTCCAGATCTGGCTTGGAGTACCCACCTAAATTCGAAGCAGTGATTTTCATTTGGGAGGCAGGATGGGTGGAAAGTGTAAATATTTGAACCACCTGGAGAATACTTCGTAACACAATTTCCTTGGGGGCCACTCTGAATCTATTGAATCAGAACTTTTGGTAATGGAATTGAGAATGAGTGTGGGGCCCCAGATAATTCTAATATGCCCAGCCTGCCCCTTCCTTACTCTAGTGGAGAACTAGTTTTATTTATAACATGCTGATCTCCAAGGAGAGGGAGCTGCAAGAGAAGAAGGAGAAAATGGATTCACAAGAAAAAGTTCAAATTATGCCAACAAAGGGAGAATATTTATTTTACAAACACAATCTCCAAAAAGTGTCTTCCTATACAAATATATGGTGTGTGTATATGGTGTGTGTGTGTGTGTGTGTGTGTGTGTGTCAGAAATACTTTTCTTTCTCTCCTTTTTCTTTTGGATGTAATATATTAGTGAATTCATATGTCTATTCACTTGCCCATATTTTCTCATTAATCCTGAAATCCAACTACATACTATTATCTCAAATTTACAGACAAGGAAACTAACAGACACAGAAGGGTAAGTAAAGTGTTAAGGTGCACACAGTCAGAACGTGGTTGAATTGGGCTTCAAATAAATCTGTCTGATTTTTATTATTCTTTGTATAAATATGACAATAAAATGAACATTCCAGGGAAAAGTGGGAAAAGAACAGATTTTTGAAATTAAAACAATATCCAGAGACTATCCAAGGAATCATCTCTAAAATTAGGAGGAAAATGGAAGGTCAGGAAGTTTGTGGGAGAGATGGAATACTTGCTCATGTTAATGAGGAATGGGATATAAGGTCAAGGGCACAGGTAACAAGAAGGTAACAGGAGAGGGGCACTCCCTCCTCAGGAAGAAAGTAGGCAAGCAAAGCTGTGGTGTTGATAAGTCTGAAGCAGAGGGAGACCCAGATGGCCTAAGTCTGAGGGTCACTACTTTCTCAACAAAGTAGACCATGAAAGAGATGAGGAGAGGGAGTTCTGGAAGGAGAAGTAATTACTTTGAGCTTCCACAATAGTGAGTGGCAGATCCAGGCAGTACACTGAGATCTGTCTCAGTCCAAAGTCCCTGTTCTTTCTCTGACTCAAGCAATAGCATTCACTGTTTTTTCTTTGTGCAGTATTGTCTAATAAAACCCTGATATTATGCCTTTCTAGTTAAGTGCCCTCCTTGAAAAGTAATTCTTGTCACAATTAATTTGATGGATGCTGGGAGACAAGACAGCTTTTTACATTAAACTAAATTGTTTCCACTTCTCTGCAGTCATCTCTTTGCTTCCAAACTGCATATCCCAGAGTCCCTGGTTGGTTAGAATCTGTGATCTTTGTTGCCCAATGTGAACTTTAATTTGGGAAAAATCCCTCACTTTCTTGGAAACTCTGTAAAATTACTATCAATTTTTAGTCTTTCCCTCCTCCACCTCAATTATCTTTCTAAAAAGAAGTCTTTCTGTCTCTCTCTCTCCCTCCCTCTCTCTGTTTCTCTCTCTCTCTTTCCCTCTCCCCCACCCCTCTCTGTTCTGGGGTTTGGGGCTGCTGTTTGATTCTGAAATAACACAATAAGGAGAATAAATTTTCTGTCCCTATTACTTAAGCTTTCTCTAAGCAAAGCATAGAGCACAGGCTCCCTAATTTGGACTAGGACATATTCATAATGAGAGAATCCACTGGACTTCTAAATGTTGAATCCCTGTTGCCTGCCTGAGTCTCCCTCCACATACCATCTGTATGACAATAACACAGCTTTTCCTGTGAAAATAGAAGCTCTATTCAAAACACCCCAAAGAAAGAGCCCACAGATGTTCAGGAAAACACACAATGATCCTAGCCTGATTAATTTAATACCCTTTGGAGACACTCTAGATCACTAGGCTGCTGCTTTGTTCTGGAAGCCGTAGCTTCCATCATTCTAGCCCCTGTGCTGTTTCATTTTGATTCTACTCAGGTCAAGGCAGACAATACCCTAGATATATGAACAGAAGAGCTGAACCAAATATTATTGCCTTCTTGATAAGAGTATCAGTGCTTAGGAAAGAAGCCTTCAGTAGCAAAGTGGAAATGATACGTGAAAGGACAACTCAGGTAGGGAATTCATAAACCATTTAACATCTGCCAAGTGACTTTACGTATTTGTGAGTTTTAAAAGTGATTATGACTTTTTAAATTTCCATGACATATAATTACCTAGAAAAATAAACCTTCTTGCTTTAGCTCCCAATAAACAAAACAGAGGTATGTATGCAAAATTCAACAAAAATACTGAATTGCATATTTGTTTTGTTACTTCATCTAGTACTTGTGTCTGTTTATAAAAGGGATTGATAAATTTTTTCAGTAAAAGTTCAAAAATAAATACTTTAGGCTTTGCAAGTCATTTATTTTTATTGCAACTGGTAAATTCTACTATTGTAATATGAAAACATATGCAAATGAATGAGCATGACTGTGTTCCAATAAAACTTTATTTATAAAAACAGGCAGTGGGCCAGATTTAATCTATGGGCTGCAGTTTGCTAACCCTCAGTATAGAGCATTTTGAGCATAAGTTACATAAGTACAAATGAATCCTCTAATATACAAAGTTTGCTAATGACTGATAGGAAAAATAGCTACCCTTGTTGAAAACATACTATGTGATAGACACCATGCTAGAAATATACAAACATTGTCCTAATCAGGTGGGTATTAGATCCCTATTTTGAGATTGAGAAACTAGGCTCAGAAAGTTTAACTAACTTACCCAAGATCACATAGCCAAGTAGTAGAGTCCTGTACCTGTACTTACATTGGTAGAGCTATGGCATAATTGTTAGGTGACATAAACTGTATTTGTGTTGTGTCCCTTATGAAGTGCTTGGACTCAGAACTCCAGGAACTATTTCTTCAATTTCATACAAGAGCTGAGATGCTAAGTAGTTTTACGGCAAGAATGGTAACTAGTGTCCTTATGTTTTCCCCAGAGCTGTACAAGGAAGTACTAGGAGTGGATGGGCTCAGGCACCTCAGTGCCTTTGTTCAGATCTTAGTCCTGCTATTTGCTACTGTGTCTGGAAAGGTGGACAAATGTCTCTGCACTTCAGTTTCTTCATCTGATCCTACCACCCAATAGGTGTATATTGTTGACAATATTAAAGGAGTTGAAACTTGAAGTGTTTAGAACAGTGTATGGTAAATATTGTTATAGTAACACCAAAGAGAGGTCATGGCAAAAAGAGGCTGCTTGTATATGTATAAAACATATGAAGAATTTCTAGAACACATTGAAGGAAGATGAAAAGTAGTAGTATTCTACTACACGTGTGGTAAGGACAGGGGTTTTTAAATGACATCGTGGAAGTAATGATATATGTGCCAAGTAAAGAAAAAGTGACGATCCTATAACCCCACTTAACCCTGAGTGTTTGGGTGTAATTCTTTCCATTTTACATCTATTTGTCTTTCCTTCCGTGTGTTCTAGAAATGCTTCATATGTTTTCCAGCCTTCCTTTTAACACTGAAATAAAAATCATTTGCACTCCACTCAAGGCGAATGAAAAAGAGTCAGCCACTTCTTGAATATGTCTGAGATCCCTGGGGAAAGATTGCATGTCCTCTTGTAAGTGCTTCTCTAGGTTTGTTGCCCATTTATGTCTGCTTTGCTACAAAGTGGAGGAACCAAGCCCCACTGTTATCCCCCATCGTATAGCGCAAAAAAAGTCATGTTTAACACCCTGATAAATACCAAAGATCACACAAAGAATCTTCAGGGAAAAAGAAACCTATGACACAGAATCCAGTAATACTCTGTTCATAGCCATGTGTAACCCACTGGACATCACTTTTCTGAAACCCTGACCAGTTGCTATTGTCAAGAAAAAAAATACCAGTAGAGAGTACCAGTGTGGTGATGGCACTGCAAGCCCTGTGCCAGCAGGAGTTGTGTCTGTGTTGCATAACACTGCCTCCTCTTCTCCTGACATGGTGCTTTGACACGTAGTGGGGTTCCATAAATATCCGTCACTTGAAGGCATAAAGGAGCTCTGTAGAGACCAACACTGCCACAATGAAAGCAGACCTTGGTAATATTAAACCGAACACTGTTTGCAACTGGATTTGGATTGTTCCACTCATTCAGAGCTTCCCCAAGGCCAGTGCGCTGGGCTTTCCCTGTCCTCTTGCTCTAGTCCCAATGCACACATATTTGTTTTGTCCTGGAATTCAGAAATTGCTGCAGTTTTGAAAATAACATCTTTTCATCTCCAATATGTATTGAAGACAGCATTTTAGATGTCTTGTCTATTTTACATAGTCAAGATCAAGGTGCATCCTTTGATCTGGATCCTAAATCCACTTCCCCTCTGCCTTAAGAATATTCGTTAACAGGATTTTTCATGACTGCATAATCATAGAGTGTGGCAGATGTACACAATTTATTACTCAATCATTCCCTCACTGTGTAACTGTGTATTTTGAATATACATATACATATATATATATATATATATATATATATATATATATATATATATCTTTGTCCACTATTTATACAATTTCCTACACTTGATCTTAGCCAAAAGGCCAAGAAGTGATTATACTATTTCCTTAAGATAGATTTCTGGGCATGAAATGACCATCTCAAAAACATATAATTATTTTTGTGGTCCTTGTAGCTCTTGCCAAATTATTGTCTAGAAAGATTATCCACATTTATTTTTATAAGCTACAAATATGCTCATTTCACCAAATGTCCCCAGTATTTTCATCATTTAAAAATCACCATTAATCTGATAGATGCAAAATAAATTGTTAGTGTTATTTTGCATTACACTCCTTTGATTACTAGTGAGTTGAGAGAATTTTTTAGGAGCCAGGTTAGCAGTTTTTGCTGCCGGCATTAATAGGTTCCACAACTATTAATATGTGTAAGCTTTCTGTATATAATTTCCTTTAAGACCAATGCCCCTGCTGCAGAACAGAAGGCCGTGATGGATTACGCAGCCCAGTCTCTGCCATATGTTTGCTGCTTATTATTAAGCCCAACTACTGAGCAAAGAAAGACATAATTAGCCTTTTTGGGAATTATTTTAAGCCTTCAGCAGTAAAAGGCCTAAAGTTGATTTATTTCCCAGAATCTATTTGTATTCGATGCCTTTTAAAGTCTCGTCAGACTAAATGACCAGGCATGATTTCAACCTTCTATGACAGAGTTTCTGAATTCTAGGAGATGGTCTAAAATAATCGCCTTAGTGCTTTTGCCCATCTCTAAGATACCAGTTGAAGACAAAAGATTGAATCATTTGGAAGGAGACAGAAACACTGGGGCACTAACAGAGACAGCATGAGTTGAATTTATTTCAAATTACCAGTGGTTGAAATTGAAGGACTGAGGGCGGAACTCAGCCTGTGCTGCTCAGGTGGGAATTAGGAGAACACGCTCTCTGTAATAAAGACGCATGTTCTTTCATGGGACTGACTTAATCAAGAAAGTTGCTTCTGCCAGTGATTAGCCTAGGCGAGCTTTGAATCTGTGCTTGCCAAACAAAACCAAGTTGTCTGATTCTAAAGCCATCCTGCACATTATTGTGCTTCCAAAGACTTTATTGTTTTACAACGATAGGAATGGATTTTTACCCCCAGAGCACTTGGAAACGCATTGTAATTCCCATCTTTACTCTCCACCCAAATTGTTGTCTAGATGGTTTTGCTCATTTTTGCCATTATTCATCGATGGCACATTTGGAAACAAAATCTCGAGGTTGTCACGGGTCTGCACGTATTTACATAGTTCTCAAATGCCAAAATGATAAACAGTGTGCAGATGTTCCACAGGACAGTAACCCAGTCTGCCTCTGGCAGTTTCACACACAAGCGACTAAACACATCAGTTCTGGAAATAGACACAGCAGCATGAGCTCACTGACTTTTCATGCAAAAGTCAGGGGCCATGATTAATTAAAACCAGAAGCTTATTACTTTTAAAGACAACATAATGATAACCATTCTAAAATGTTCCTCCTTCTTGCAACTCCAGCCTGTTGGGAGAAGCCAGAGAGTGAGAATATAAAAACAGTCTGATAGAAGTCTATGACCAGTTTCCCTGCCTATTTATTTATATGCTTATGCAAATCTTTATTAGTCAGAGGTAGTATGTACTGAATGAATACTGAATGTACAAATGAATGAATGATTGGAATAACGTTTTTAGTTCTGTGTCAATCTGATTTAGGACGCAGCATGCCGTAAGCAGAAGTGCTAGCTAGCTCCCATGCTCTGGGTCTTTATTCATTAGGTGCTTAGCCCTGTGTTGAATATTCCCCATGCCTCTTCTCAAGCATTCTTCATAATGGCACTGAAGTATGAAGTAGATGTTTTATTTCTGCCTCTGAAATGTGAAGACCAGGGCTTAGAGAGGAAGATGTAAAGTGGCAGGACCAGAATACAAACAGAAGTCTGCTGGATTCCAAGCTGGATTCTTAACCCACACCTGAGATTGCTGTTTGTTTAACAACAGCTCACATCCCATGAGAGGTCGCCATCTTTTTGTGGTCCTAATTACAATTTCCCTGGCCACTAAATCTGCTGATACTAGATTTGGAAAGACCCTGAAAGATCACTGATTTTGCAGGTGGGGATCAGGTTCCACCCCATGTTGGTGGTCATTTGGCTCACCTGTGGAGGCAAAACAAAGGCCACAAGTGAGCTGGAACTTACCAGCTAATGCTTGATCCACCACTTTCCTCACCTCATTGTGTGAAGTATATGATCACAACAGGAATCAAGAAAGTAAAATAATAAATCTTGATCTTTATCTAGTTTCTAAAAATGACCTAAACTGACACCATGTCAGAATCATCCTTGTGTATATAATTCCCAAAATAAAAATAAACATTAAGAAGACAGATGTATGAGAAGTACCTTCACTTGAAAATATCATTAAAGTGGTGAGAACACAATGAACTCACTAATTGCATGATGTCTTCAGAATATTTCAATATGGCATTTTAAAAATTGGCATGTGTGCTGCCTATAGGTTCTTGATAGTACAAGGAGCTGATGATATGCCTCTGGTTAAAATTTAAAGCAGGAGTAAAATATGAGAAACCAATCACCAATTGCTGCTGACTTATTACTCTGAACCATTTAAATGGGTATTCTTTCCATCTCCTCAGCCCTACCTATGGTCCAGGGGACACTCTCAGCATCCTTAGTGGGACTGATGCTTCTGTTCCCCCACCAAGCTGTATCCCTCTGGTCCTGCCTCTTGAGGCTTCTCCTCCATATCACCACCCTAGTGAACTGTCTAAAGCACAGCCAAATAATGTTGTTTATTCTACTGAACACATTGGATGGTCCTCCAGTAGTCAGTACCCCTTTGCATTGCTTTCCTCAATTCTATCTTCTTTCTCCTTGGGTTCCAAACATATCCTTACACACTCATCACTTAGAAATGGCCATGCATGGAATTCATGGGCAAGTTATTCAAAGTTAAAAATCACTTGAGAGTGTTAGACAGCACCTCCAGGCCACCTTTCTTTTTTAAATTTATTTATTTTGATTCATTGTACACAAATGGAGTACAGCCTTTGTTTCTCTGGTTGTACACAAAGTAGAGTCACACCATCTGTGCATTCATACATGTACACAGGACAATGATGTCTGTCTCATTCTGTTACTATTCTTACCCTCCCACCCTGACCCCACCCCTCCCTTCCCTCTATGCAATCTATCCTTCCTCCATTCTTGCCTCCCTTCCACCCCACATTATGCATCATCATTCACTTATCAGAGAGATCATTCAGCCTTTGGATTTTGGGGATTGGCTAATCTCACTTAGCATGACAGTCTCCAACATCATCCATTTACCTGCAAATGCCATAGTTTTATTCTTCTTTATGGCTGAGTAATATTCCATTGTGTATATATACCACAGTTTCTTTATCCATTCATCTATTGAAGGTCAACTAGGTTGGTTCCACAATCTAGCTATTGTGAATTGAGCAGCTATGAACATTGATGTGGCTGCATCACTGTAGTATGCTGATTTTAAGTTCCAGGCCACCCTTGAGCTCTGTAATTCTGTGGTTCTAATAGAGCACACAGCCCACAACTACCAAGATGGGTTAAGCTTTAAAGTTCTATGAGTTTATGGAAGAAGCATGGTAGTTGAAGGAAGGAAGGAAAGAAGGAAGGAAGGAAGGAAGGAAGGAAAGAAGGAAGGAAGGAAGGAAGGAAGGGAGGGAGGGAGGGAGGGAAGGAAAGTTCAGAAGGAATTTCTTAACTAAGATTAAAAAAATATAGTGAATGCCTTCCCCTGATATCAAGCTGCATTCCTGTGATGACAGCCCTTATTGTCTAGCCACTGGTATGAACAACATGGCAAAGAACCCAAGGGCAAGTTCCTGAGGATACAATGTAGCAAACTGTGGTAGTTATTATTGTTGTCTGCCTAGAAAGCTCTGCCACCTATGGTTGCCAGGTTAAATACAAGGTAGATTGTTATTTGCTAAGTCTGGCAATCCTATTCCCTATTCACTCCACTTTTTGTGATATTATCTCCTTGGCCAAAAGAGTAAATATCACCCAATTCCTATTCCAACAGAGACGGGTCTGAGTTGTGCACACACAGAGCCTACGAGGACCAGAGTCCTTTCCCAGAATATAAATTTGACCTTCTGGCTATGGTTGCTAACCTGGGGTTTCTGTCTGTTATACTTCTTGCTACAAGATAATAAGATGCCCCCAAAGCAAAGAAAAGTAGAGTAGCAATGAATCAAATGGACGCAGAGAGCATGGTAGTTTGGAGCCGCCATTAGTTTTGGAGACCCTGATTCTCAGCTTTGACTTCCATGCAGTGTGCTCACCACTGCAGTTACAAGAACTGGCATTTTCCTTTTTACCCCATTAACCCAACTTGAGTCCGGTTTCTATAACTTGTTCCTGAACGAGCTCCTGAGTCATCTATAGAGAATTCTGGTCCTCAGCTTTATCTTGCCCTTAAGTAACACATGTAGAACAGGGAGAGCCATACAGGGTGGAGGGGTACACAATTCACCCTTGTCACTTTGCATATTTTAGAACACTTTGTGACAAAAATTAGATCCCAGCCTCCTTTATGCCTGTTTTTGGATTGTCTTCCTTCTACTTTCCTGTGTCATAGAAATCAAAGGCCTTATTTTATAGATGAAAAGTTGCAAACACAACATGCCTTAGATCATATGGCTTAAACCCAGGTTTTGAATCAATTATTATGTATTGAGGTTATGGAAATTAATCTACTACAAACCCAAGATAATAAAAAAATGAGAAAGGCAACTTTTATGTCCAAAAATTTAATGTGGTCAATAGGGAAATGTAAATGCTTATGCTGCTTTTATGATTATTGATTGTAGCGAATCACAAATTGGAAGGACTGATTGTCTCCTAGTGACTCTCTTGGCAATTATGTCTGTGCTCATCTTTCTTCTGCTATCAGATCCTATAGCTTTTGTAACTGAATTGGGAACATAACCCAGTCATTCATGGAAATCCATCTCTCTGGTCACAGAGACAGGTCCAGAAATAGATGGGTCACTGGCTGGTAGTTACCAAAGGGTGGTAGATAATATGACTAAATCCATTTCATGAGATTTGCTTTTCTTAGATATGATGGGGAGCACATTTTCCTGTCTGGTAACTGAACTGGGAGAATGTGTGCTGAAAGCTGTACCTATTTCTACTACTAAATGGAAAAATACGTGTTGTCAGTTGGAGGGAAACACAAAGAAGCAGAAACAAGTGACCAACTTGGTATTTATGATTTTCTCATCCCCATATCTACCCATTTCTGAGCACAGAACCATCCCTTCCCTTTTTCTCTTTATTAGAAGTCTTATTTAACCAAATTTATTTTGATGCAGATTTCTGACACTTAAAAGAGTAGTTTGATTTTATTTGTGACACTAGTTTCTTTGTCGGCTTGGGTCATTGAAAGTTGCCCACATGTAATTGCCTAACTTAACAACAATTTAGTAAGTGCATCCCCACAAAAAACTAAATTTAATATGCATTTGGGAGAAAATGATACCAACAGCATGCAATATTAAACAATAAATTTTAGCTCTAGACTTAAATGGAAAAACAACTTAAGATAGAAGAAAATATATAATTTAGAATATAGTCTGAGATAAGGAAAGGCCTTTGGAAGCAAATCTAAAACCCAACAAATGTACGGAAAACTACTGACAGAATTGACTAAAAAAATTTTTAAACTTTCAGAATACACAAATTGCTATTAAAAATATTGTTTTACTGAGCTTTTTTGCTGCTGTAACCAAAAGATATGGTAAGAACAATTAGAGGAGGAGGAGTTAATTTGGAGACTCATGGTTTCAGAGGTCTCATTCAATAGACAGCTGGCTCCATTCCTGGGAACTTGAAGTAAGTCAGGACATCATGGCAGAAGGGTGCAGCAGAGGAAAGCAGCTCAGGACATCACATCAGGAAGCACAGGGCTCCTCAGTTCAACAAAGACAAAATACATACCCCAAAGGCATTTCCCCAGGGAACACCTCCTCCAGCCACACCCTACCTGCCTATAGTTACTACTCAGTTAAACCCTAACAGGGGATTAATTCACTGATTGGGTAAAATTCTTGCATTGTTCACACATGAGCTTTTGGGGGACAACTCACATCCAAACCATAACAAAATTCAAAAGAAAAATGACATTATGGAAGAATATGTTTGTAAAATATATAATTTACAATGGATTAATATCTACAAAATATAAAAAGTTCCCACAAGTCAATAAGCAAACATATCCTGAGAGAAAAATTGACAAGTTATAAGTAGGCAATTCCCAGTAAATGAAAGAGAAATGGCTGATTTCAATCTCTCAAGATAATTTCAATAGATGAATGGATAAAGAAACTGATGGAATGTTACTCAGCCTTAAAGAAGAATGAAATTATGGCACTTGCAGGTGCATGGATGGAGAATGTCATGCTAAGTGAAATAAGCCAATTCCCAAAACCAAAGACCAAATTTTTCTCTGATATGTGGTTTTTGATCCATAATGGGGGGAGAAAAGGAAGAATGGAGGAACTTTGGATTAGGTAGAAGGCAGGGAGGGGATGGGAGGAGGTTTGGGGGTGGGAAGTATGGTGGAATGAAACGGACATTATTATCCAATGTTCATGTATGATTGCATGAATGGGGTGACTCTGCACCATGTACAACCAGAGAAATGAAAAGTTGTCCTCCATTTGTGTACAATGAGTCAAAATGCATTCCACTGTCATGTATAACTAAGTCAAACAAATCATAGAAAATAAAAATAAAAAAAGAAACAAGGCAAGAGTTTTAGCATGAAATTGAAAAAAAATTCAGAAAACACAGCCTTTTCTTTGAGAAATGCCCCTCTGATCGCAATGCTCTTTCCCCCTTTGCTGGCCTAATGCATTGGTGAGTGTGTCATATCAGGCTCAAACAGAATCTATGGAAGTCTCTTTTGTGCTACCAATATATTTTATGCATGCATTTCTTACAACCCTTAGGTCATGATATTCAGCATTTGCTGATAGATTTGCTCTCTTTCACTAATCCAGGGCTGGATCCATCACTTTGTCTTAGTGACCAAGACTTACTCTTTTTAAGTCCCTACACCTTACCTAACGTGTATTCGTAGAGCACACTTTCAATAAATGTTTGCAAATGAATAACAAGTAAATTTTGGATTTTCATAGGAACTGTTAGAATCAATACTTAGATTATACAGGAAAGTATTAAACTTCCAATTTCATGTTGAATGCAGATATTGATATATATGATCTTATATGAGAGATGGAAAATTCTATGTATTGGGTTGTAAGATGCCATAATTGGTGTCATTACTTATGTATGTCTACTGGATTATTATTCCTAATAGGTTTACAAAACGAAGCAATTCCCTGATGTTCAGTCGGTCAATGATTGATTCATTGGTCAGTTGAGAAAGAACTGTCCTTCCTGACTCTTGAATGAAAACCTCATCTCCTCATCATTTCCTGAGATCTGGAAAGCACCAGCATGAAGACTTGCAGGCTGGCTGTCAGTGGCTTCTGAGATGATCCAGAATCACCAGACACTGATGCCTAGTGAAGACCGTGCAGGAAAACCTCAGCCATTATGAGTCAAAAGCCATTAAGGGAGTCTGACTATGAATGTAAGTAAGTTTAGGAATGTCTTAACCAAGTTCTTTCATTTGCACTTTCCTTTTTATACATGTATAACAGTGCTATATATAAAATCTATGTTTCCATCTAAAAAGACTTTCTTAATAAATGTAAAATAAAAATTCTAAGTAATGAGAAAGCAAAGGCATTTCATCACTGTTGTATAGTTGCACTTGCAGTTTTTTATTTTTCTTCCCCAGTGGTATATTCAATAATGCTACATCTTGCCATCACTGGCATATTAAATTTAATGAAATATGGCAATAATAACACCTAATGAATGTTGAGGCCTTTTTTTCCCAAGGCACAATACAAAGCACTTTACATGCACTCTATCACTCAATTGTTATAACAGCTCTATCGGTAGAGTATGATAATTCTCATTTTACTGATAGGGAAACAGAGACTTAGGTTAATTACTGATAGATCCAGAATTTTCAAGTGATACTGTTAATCTCTATATACTGTTAATCTCTATATGAAGGAAGCAGCAACAGCAATTTCTTAGGACAAATACATTATTTCAGGGTTGTGGATTTGGGGAAAACTTTCAAGAATGTGCCACAATGTATTTTAGTGTCTATCCTATAGAATGTATGAGGAAGGCAAATAAATGTGAGTATGCTTTCATGTTTATAAATAAAAATATGAATGTCTATTATAAAACACCATGTCAAATGTTGTGAATGTATTTTGTACAATAGGAGGTGGGTTTGTGTAGTTATACGTATACCAAACAGTGAAACTGTAACCAAGCACCTTCAGATGTGACAGACTCAGCCAGGTCATGTTCCTGGAAGAGTGGCAGGAAAAGGTTCATCCCTCTTATACAGAGTTCCTAAACACAAGTTACCATCTTACATTTCATTGCTAATTCTACTGTATTTTACAATCTACTTCAGCACTAGCTCACAGAATCAACTTAGCTATAAATAAGTCACCTTAGAAGAGTCTTGTAATAATATGTATAAAGTCAAATTCAAAACTGCTCCAAGTAAGAATCAGCTACTGAACTGTACAAATATGAACCATCTGGAATGAATCAGCAGTTTTCGCTAAGAGTGAATTAACTCTTATGATTTCTTCTTGTCTCCAACCTTCTAGCAGTTCTTTTAAGCCCTGAAAATGGATGTGACCTTATTAGAAAATCATTTGGAAAACTGTTTTATTCGCCACAGAATATCTTCCCAGTTGATAAAAAGTCAATACAGAAATAAGTTATAAGACTTCCCATAGGTGTTAGGAAAAAGCTATTTGCTTTGACCCTTGCTTATGTAGTTTTCTATTTATGAACGTCTTTGCCATTTGCACCAACATTAGAATGACAGCTTCATCTGAATGTTACTTAGGTTGGTGGTGAACACAAGTGGTATAAAGGTATCATCCATCATGCTTTAAGGGAATATCGCTTACTTGCTCTCATTTCATCCTCCCTGCCTCTCCACCTGATACTACCCATTTTAAGGTAAAAATACAAGCTTGTATTTTTTTCTTCAGTAGCCCTCCTCAAGCTGAAGGTACAGTTAAGATTAGTGGTTGCAACCCAAAGGCAGGATTTTTAGTACTCTCTATTTCAAATTCTGTCAATGTTTAACCATTTATGTCACCTACAGGTAGATATTTATTGTGCCTGCTGTTCAGGGAGAAAATGCTAGGTCTTGGCCCTGGGCCTTTTGAAACAATGACCAGCGGGGTTTTACGTTAGAGGGCATGGGAGGGACAGTGCTCAATGGCTTTCCTGGTACATTTGACCTTAGTGGACACACAACCCTGGAGGTGGATTTCTGGCATTTATTCCCCTCCTCCCTTCTCTCTCTCTCTCTCTCTCTCTCTCTCTCTCTCTCTCTTTCTTTTCTTAGCAATGGGTGAGATAAGATGTTATAAGATATTCTGTCCTCTTGTTCCTATCAGGGAAGAATTTTTCTCATCTCTTTTTTGGCCTGGTTACTACGGTGTCAAACAGCCAAAGAATTTAATCTATAACAGGTTTAAGTATAATCCTATTAAATGGTCTTCTGTGTCCTTTGAAATTTCTATTAGCCAGGGCACTGCCCACATTGAAAGCCAGAGTCTTGCATGGAAGGAATTATGCTCCTTGCCACAGTTGGCCTGTAGGATCACATATTTTGTTTTGTTTTGTTTTGTTTTGTTTCTTTCAGCCTTATTCCAGAATAATTTTGCTTTACCCTCTAGTGTTCCTATGAGTTTTTAAAACTCTGTGAACACTGAAGACTTTGTGAGAAACTAGGAGAGTAAATCCATTCATTCTGTATCAGATTAAAAAGGCAATCTTCTCCTTGGTTTTCTGTGTAGTAAATACTTAATAATCAGGGACCTTGTTGTCCTTGTTGATGACTGAATCCCTCCTTCCTGGAAGAGTAGCTGGCACTCTGCAGGCATTTAATACACATTTGCTGAATGAATGGATGAATGAATGACACTTATTTGGCTAAACTTGAGTCATTGACTACAGTGTGCTAAAGATGGTCACTGATTTCCTTTTTATAATCATATGTGAACAGAACAGGCTAACATGAATGTTTAACAAACCATTGAAGTGTTAAAATGACATTTCACTATCTAAGCAAACAGACCCATCACTGTGGAAATATCATATTGAGGTTTGGTAAAGCCAAACTCCATGATAAGGATAATAATGCATACATGAAATCATCTTCATGGTTCTTCTAAGTAGACTGAATGATCTTTGGTTTGTCACATTGCTCTGCTATTAATTCAAAGGGAAGGTACCCATCACCCTTCTTTTTCTTCAATTAAAAGTCACTACAGGGGCTGGGGTTGTAGCTCAGTGGTGGAACACTTGCCTCACACATGTGAAGCCCTGGGTTCAATCCTCAGCATCACATAAAAATAAACAAATTAAATAAATGTATTGTGTACATCTACAACTAATTTTTTTTTAAAGAGTCACTATCATGTCTGCTCCATTCTCTTTAGACTCTCAGTGTTCATGTGCACCCTTTGCACTGACTTTAAAGTCAAGTGATCAAGAATGAGTAGCATGTGAGTCTTTGCTGGCTAACACAGGTCTCCACAACTGCAAAGAGGCTTCAGAAAAAGATGGAAAATAAGAACTTGTCTACCAACACCATTTTGAAGCAGGGTGACATGCCAGATCCCTTCCACATTTTCTTATAATCTTCCCTCATTTTAATCTTCTTTTCCTCCTTTTACTTGTTCCCATTTTTATCTCCTCGCCTTTTCTATCTTCGACATTTTCTCATCTCAGTTTCTTTCTTTTTTTTAAAAAAAAGGTATTTCTAAAAAGAATTTGCATTTGCTGTATTTGAGTAATTCTTCAGTCAGTGGTATTTATCTACTTTTTTCTACCTACAGAGATCTTAAAATATTTCCCTTTGTGAATACATGTTTAAAGAGATATTTTTGCCTACTAAGTTTCACTTAAGTAAACATTGATTACTTCCTCCTGTTCCTTCAAAAAATCATCAAACACATAACTGCCTATCAGACTTTCTGATTGGCATAACATAGTCTGTATCAATGTTGGTATTCTAGCCAAGTAAAGGCACTTAAAAGTTGGTCTTTTAGGTAACTTACGAAGTTCAATCTAGAGGACCCTACTAACAAGTACTCGGCATGACAAACACTTTCTTGTTGGATTTACGTTTACCCTACACAAAATGAAGAGAAGAAAAGAGAGTCATGGTTTAAAAAAAAACAAGATGGTCATGACTTAAGTGTTAAAAGTCACAACTTAGTTATTAAAAAAATCACAAAACATAGATTTATATTACTATACTGAACTCATATAGCATAATGACTTCATTTTGCAATTCTGATGCTACCTAGTGGCTTCATATCTTTTGATAATCACAAGGAGGTGATGACTTTTCCTTCAGGGAACCAAAATCAAAATCAACCAAAAAAACTGCACTTGTTCTATAGAAAACCTGTCAGGAACTTTTAGAAACTTGTAGACACTGATTTAAGAGAAGATCCGAGGATTACAAATTGTCATCTTTTCTTTGTGATATATGATAGTGTTTATAATCACTTCATAATCATTGAAGAGCTTTTCTGAATTCAGTTGCTAAGCTTAGAATCTATTTCTGGTTAAATGAAAGTTTTGTTTTTCCCATTTTGCAACATCACTGAGAAGCTAAGTGACTTTATAAATACCTTACATTTCCATCAAATTTAGCACATTAATGGGTGAAGTATTCTCACCTATATTGCAATGTGGGGAGTGGGATTTAGTGCGTAATCTCAAATAGGACTATGTTAATTAAATAGGTTTGATATTCTAGTTTATTTGAGTCCAAAGGACAGTGGGAGTTTGAGTCAATGGATATAATCCAACAAATTCTATTGAACAGGTATTAGTTTGACTTTCAAGGATTGTGAGAAAGAGGCCACGATCACTTTCAGTAATGAGGCTTCATGATAAGAATACAAAGGAATATTTTCCTTGTTCCAGATCTTCCAAAATGAAAAATAGACACCAGATGAAAGGTAGAACCTTAGTTTCTTTCAGAACGCAGCCTGGCCATGTGACCTACCTTCACCTCCATAGTTGGATCTATGCTACCCCAGAGAAGCGTCAAGGGAGGTGCTCCACCCCTGTCCCATGTAGATTTGCCTTTTGGATGAGATCGGACCTATTCAGGGTGCTATGGTGGTAGACTAGATCTGCCTTTTGATCCAGCTGTTTCTGAGGTGTTGCCCTCTCTCAGTGGAGCCTGTGAGTGTGTGCTTTTGGCCCATGTGTCAATCCTTGTTTGTGTTGTTGTGGCCAGAATGGCAGAGCTGGTTTCACTCAACATCTATGACACAGATATGGAGGCTTAATACTGGAGAATGTCTCCCAATTCTGTGTTTTTTTCCCTAGCAAGAAAGACACCAGATGATTAATTTAGAAACTTCACGGCTTATTCAATATACGTGTGGGCTGAGAAATAAGGCTGGCTAATTCTCTAAATTATCTGGATGAATCAGGCAAAGTTGTTCGTATTTAACCTTCAAAATAGAGATAATTATAGTTTAATAGACTGCCTCAGAAAGACAAAAGTCTTGGATTTTGTTTTCAAAATGATTATTAACAGACATCTGTAATGTCTGAATTATAAACGCAGATTAAAATAAGGCTCACTTAGATATACTTTCCTGTTTCCCTCAATTGCCTTATCTGTTAAATGGGAATAATAATAATAATAATAATAATAATAATAATAATAATAATGGCTTACTCCTAGGGTTATTGTAAGGATTATGTAAGTTAATACAAATAAAGTATTTGGAATAGTCTCCAGCATACTCAAAGCACTTGAAACTGCTGTATATTATGTTGTTATTAGTAACTGCAAGTACAAAATGAACAACATTGTAAAATGACAGGAGATAAAGATTTCCAAAGAAGGTATATACTATGAATCTTCTAGATAATGTATTGGAAGGGCAGATTTTTTTAAAAATAAGGGACTGGAAAACACACTAAAATTTTCCTGTTCCAATTATGTGGTCCATGGACCAGCAGCTTCAGCATCACCTGGGAACTAACGAGAAATGCAGCATCCCAAGACTTGGCCCAAAGGACCTGCACTTTAACAAGATGCCCAGGGGATTCCCACATTTAAAATGCACTGTACTAGATCTCATTTAGGAGCCCATGTTTTCAGCAGGTCTTTGTCTTTAGGCTGTCATATTAAATGGTGCTTTGAGATGTTTGATTTTTTATATCTCCTATAAAAAAATCAGCTTTGAAAATATTCATTTCTCTTGACTGTCTAGGGCACATTTTGTAGAAGAGGTAACACAGAAATGGCACAAAGAGCAAACGCAAGCAGCTCAGTTTACTCACAATGTCTTCCTCCATCTGTGGATCATGGTGCAGATCAACGCCCCACAGTCACCCAGTCACCCTATCTCTGCCTCACTTGCTTCATTCCCTAAGTGGAGATGTGTTTCTGAACTCAAGGGTCGGCTTTCTTCTCTCTGTGAAAGATGTTTGGGAACGAGACAAGCCTGCCTGCTCTCCACCTTGGAGTTACCTGCTTGCCTCCCACTTCCACAGGGCTCAGGCCTCTCACAATGCCAGCCTTACCTCACTGCCAGACAGAAGCAGGTCTGTAGGCAACAGTCATCTGCATGTCAGGTGCCCTCTGCCACAGCCTCTGTGGAGGGCAGTGGATGAGAGGCATTGCTACTGTGCCAGCTCCTGATGTTGAAGAAATTATTGTGTACAAGGGACCTGCACACACACCAAACACACACTACATAAACACAGACACATACACATCACATACCTACACATGCCACACACCACACACAGTGCACACACCAATTTATACATATGTACCATATACACACCACACATATACCACACACATACATGTAGCACACTCCACCACACCTACCATGCACATAATACACACACACCATGTGCATGTGCACACACACATGATCCTGTCCCTAAAACAAACATCAATTCTCAAAGAAAGCCCAGTATTACTCAGCATTCTTCGAACTGAGATCTACAAACACATTTTTCCTTTCCAACAGAACATTTTTTCCCTTTAAAAACACTTAGAAACACTGGTTTAAATCCATAGGAAGCAGTAAAACCCTTGCCCTAATTGCCCCATAATTTTTCAAACCTGCTGTGTCACAGAAGCACTCTTTTACATGATTACCTTATATCTTCATCCCCTACACTGCCCTATCCCATAATCTATCTCCTGATGACTGCTCCCTGGCCACCCTGAAGCCCTGTAAGAGGCTGCTTAATCTCCTGGACTCAGAGCCAAACCCTTCTCCTCTCCCTCTGATCCTGCTGACAGGAGAAGGAAGGACAATCTTTTTCTTCTTGTCACCAGACTGTACCCAGAGAAGCAGCCCAGATTGGAAGGTAGGTTGCCTGCCTGGGGCTCCCAAACTGCCATCGTGGACCAGAGTTTGCTTTCCTTATAGTCCCTAATGTCACATTGGCCCCTTTGTCTGGGGTTGAACTTGACTGAGATAATAGTGGGTTCCTAAGGAAATCGAGTAGAATGGAAGGAAGCCTTTTCCTTCCACAGTTTCTAGTTTGGAATGTTTGTAAGCATTTTTTCCAAATTCTAAAAACAAATCATCTACATAGAAGAGCATGGTGGAACTATAGGACAGGTATCCTAGAGATCTGGTGGTGTGCCTTTCTCAGCCTTGAACCCCTTAACTTTAAAATGCTGAAAAACAGTCTATTGTTCTTAAATATACAGCACATGGCTTATTTTTTTCATACTATTTATTTTTGAAATTTATACCCTACCTTGTCTCAGAAAGGATGTAAGGGGATTTAAAAGGAGACATAAAAAATAGCAAGATAGCATATCTTAGAAATAGTGACAAACAACAGGGAAAACAAAGAGACGAACATGAGATGGATCCAGATGTGGCTGCAGCATCCATCCTTAAAATCATGCCTTCTTGGTCCACAAAATGTTACAGGTTGTTTTTGCACCCAGAGAAGGCACAGGAAAGCGAGGCTGTCTCTCCCTGTGAGCAAGGCTGTCAGTAGCAAGACGGAGCCCTACGTTCCCTTGAGGACCACAGACTTGCCACAAATTTAGTCAAGGGCTTTGTATAAGTCAAGGACAACTTAATTTATTGGGATTTTGTTTGTTGTTGTTGTTTAAAGATGGATAGATATAATTGTTCCATATATTTCTTTTTAAATTAAGAGCAGGCACACTACGTACGAAATATAAAAATATTCAATAAATCAGAGTAAGTAGCAGTCAGCTTATTCCATAATATAGTCAGTTAAAGGGATAGAATTCAGGTGCATGGGACCTACAGAAGCCTGGAACATAACCTCACAAAGAGAAGTAGCACACACCTACGGATCTGAGGAGCTAGGGGGCTCGAGGTTTGGGCTTCAAAATGGATGAATCAAGTCTACTTGATTTTAAAGTCTTGATTTTAAAACAGGTGCAAGGAAGAGATGCCCAAAGAGTCTGTCAATATTTGAATCCAGTTCCAATGTCTCATTTGTCCACTGGTAATGTGGCAGTGGGTGGGAAGGGTTCTTGGGCAAAGAACTAAAACCACACACATCTCTGTGTCAGAACTAGGTAAGGGCTTTCTTATCACCCTATCTCATCTTTTGCCAGAATCTGGAACCCTAGACATTCTCCAAAACCTACTCACATACACATTCTTAGATAGAAAAATAGGTGATAGATAGATAGATAGATGATAGATAGATAGATAGATAGATAGATAGGCGATAGATAGATCCATGCTCATATGACATGCTCACACACATGCACACATACCTATACATACAATAACATTCACATACACATTTATACTCAAATGCATTCATACACACACTCACAAATACGTGTATACCCACACCTCACACCTTGGGCCTTTGGAGATTGCAGAAGAGTTCTCTCCCTCCTGGTCCCCAGCACATGCTGAACTCCCATTTGCAAAGTTCTCCCCTTTCCCCGCCCCACTACCCTCACTTGCCCAGTGAGCCCTACTTGTCCCTTGGGATCAACTGTAAATGTCACTTCCTCCCAAAAGCTTTCTCTTCAAATCCCAGACTGAAACATCTCTTAAATAACAGCTTTCACAACTTTGCTCAAAGTAGTACACAAAAGAGATACGTTGCCATAACATCCAACAGAGAAGACTCAGGAAAGTCGAGTGTGTCAGAGAAGACGTGCCAGGGCACTCCTACACACCTTCCACAGCCTGACACCAGCCATGTGTGAGAGACCGGCATGGAGAAATCAGCAGAGATTAGAAAACTTGGATGGATGGCAACAGATGGGGTATTTATTTATTTCAAATGCTTTTTTTGCTGGGAGAGCCACATGAGATGTATATCTTATTTCCAGAGAAGTCTCGGGGGAAACAGCTGTCATGCGGTTTCATTCCAGAACTCTTTAGTATAGTACAAACAATATAATGGAGGACAGACAGCCTAAACAGCAGCCCCCAACAATACAGAGCTGCCTCAATTGCAGTTCATTTTACCCTGTAACTTCTTCTTAACACGAAGTGAAACGTTCCCCACAATAAAACAGTGCAGTGACCTTTGGGTATTAAATCAGGTTTCATGCTCCAGGACTGTGATCAAAATATTCCTGTGCTATTTTTTTTTTCTTTCCAAATGGAACAAAGTGCTTTCAGAAAATTTACTGAATCCTTGAAAACCTAATGATCCCTTTATAGCCTCAGGTAAGTTACTACAAAATTTAATTTCTGCTAACCTACCTGAGATTGCAACCAGCAAAATAAATGTGTGGGGCTCTCCTGCTGGCTGCATTTCTACTTTCCTCTCTGACCGACCCTTCAGAGTGTGCCATACTCTTGCAAATCACTCAAGGATGCCCAGTGTCTTGAACTGCCCCCAGGCACCTGTGACATTGACTTTTGTCCCTCCTGGGTCATAGGTGGAGAGAGTTATGGTTCATCCTTTGCAAACCCATTCACCTTATTAAAAAAGTTCATTCCACAACCATTTTTTCTTAACCAGAGTGAAAATTGGCTTATTTCTGACCCTTCACAGTGTGCCATACTCTTGCAAATCACTCAAGGATGCCCAGTGTCTTGAACTGTCCCCAGGTACCTGTGACATTGACTTTTGTCTCTCCTGGGTCATAGGTGGAGAGAGTTATGGTTCATCCTTTACAAACCCATTCACCTTATTAAAAAAGTTCATTCCACAACCATTTTTTCTTAACCAGAGTGAAAATTGGCTTATTTCTGAGAATTCCATCATTGGAAACAAACAGCTACCAGGGATAGTATGTAATATTTTTTTTAAATGTTGAGTCTGTACATTTAATTGTTTATTGCCTTCTTATGACTGAAAATATTTTCTTGTTGTTATGTTTTTTGTTTTGTTTCCTATCTAAAATCTATTCACACACACCCCGTTTTTTACAGCAGCACCCCGATGTCCTTTTGCTGTATTACTTCTCCCCACTTTGTGGGTCCTTGGGATCATCAATCAGAGCTTGCTGCCCTCCTGATAGCTGAAAGGCAGACCCATGAGCTAGGCTGACTAATGTTGAGTGAAGTGACGGGAAAGCAAAATGGTTAACATGGACCCATCCCAGTTCTGGGATCCTAATGAGTTAGGTTCTAATTAGGGCTACAAATTATTTATGGCAATATATCTCATTTTCCAGAGGTACCATGATTGCTGTCTTATTCCTGACTTGCTTTTCTGTTTTCCTCTAAATTCTCTGAGGTATGTGCAGCTTTCCAATATTCTTTCTTCCTGCTAAGTAAACCAGAATAGGTTTCTGGTTCTTAGAACTAAAGAATTCTTATTATAAAAGAATTTCTGCCGGGCATGGTGGCGCATACCTGTAATCCCAGCACTTGGGAGGCGGAGGCAAGAGGATCTTGAGTTCAAAGCTAGCCTCAGCAACTTAGCGAGGCCCTAAGCAACTCAGTGAGACCCTGTCTCTAAATAAAATACAAAATAGGGCTGGGGATGTGGCTCAGTGGTGGAGTGCCTTTGGGTTCAATCCCTAGTACCAAAAAAAAAATAAATAAATAAAAGAATTTCTATAACCAAATGTGATATGAAAGAAAAAGGTAAAGAAGATTACAAAATGACAGGAGACTATAGCTCATTGTATTAGTGAGAAACAATGGGAGGATAAGTAGCTAGATCATGCCACAAACTTGATCCAGGGAGAGGACATCGCTGTAGCCACCAGTACTCACTGAGTGTGGCAGTAGGCTGCAGACTCTGGGTTCTCTGGTTGCTACTGAGTCCATCATGACCTCTGCTCTTTAAATAGTAGACATGGTTGCTTTTCCCTAACAGAATTCTCCAACAAAGTCAAATGTCCAGTGGGTACACATAGTTGACCGGGGTAGCATGTTCACACCCCAGCTGTGTAGAGGTGGAAAGGTGAATATCTGCCATTTCAACTGCTGTCATGGACACCTGAGTTTGGTGGTATAGAATTTTGCAAGTGACAAGACAGGTGGTAAAGATGGATGACTAGACCAATAGAACAGAATAAAGACCCCAGAAATAGACCCAGACATAAAAGGGATATATGAGGGAGGGGCTGGGTGTAGCTCAGTGGTAGAGCGCTTGCCTCACATGGGTGAGGCACTGGGTTCGATTCTCAGCACCACATATAAATAAACAAATAAAGGTCTATCAACATCTAAAAATATTTTTTTTTAAAAAGGGATATATGAGTTTCAATGAAGGTACAAGGGTGAAGAAAGAGTTTTGTTTTTCTAGATTTTTTGATAAAGGTGAAAAAAGACAGTCTTCCACACAAGGCAATGGAACAATTGAGTACCCACGTGCCAAAATATCAACACTAATATGTCACTAGCACCTATATAAAACTTACCTAAAAACAAATCACAGATATAAATGTAAAACCTGAAACTATAAAACTTTTAGCAGAAAATACAAGAGAAATCTTTTTGTGTTTGAGTTAGGCAAAGATTTCTCCAATGTAACACCTTAAAGCTTATTGTGAGGATTAAATAAAGTAATACATGTAAAGCTCTTAAACAAACAACCAGGGGATACTCAGCAATCGCTTATTGTTCAATATATACATGAATTTGGGGTTTGTGAATGCTTGTTAATTTTAAACTTATTAGGACCATAAGTCATGATAAACCAGAAAAGGTTATAGAATCTAGGTGATGGGAAACCAGAAAAGCCTGTCTGATCAGAAAATGTGGTAGTGAGGGATTATTAGCCATATTTTTATAGAACCAGAAACTGAAGTTAGGAGAGGTTAAAAACTTAACCTCTTTGAGATCAAATATTTGCACAGTCAGCTAACAGACAAATATGGTTTATTTTTCTCTTACAGAAAAAAGTTGGGGTGAGGATATTGCTGATGTTGGCTATCAGGTCATGTTCCAAATCAGGGCTCAAGGTGCACAGATGTGTGATTGTTGACCTTCTCTTTAGGGGCAGAAGAAGATCTCAGAGCTTTGGTGGCCTTCAGAGGAGGTACAGGTTGAAGGGCTTCTCCTCACATTTCCTCTTAATTAGGGAGGAGGCATCTCTTCTGGAACCCATGCAGGTTTCCTCTTATATCTCACTCTACACAACTGAATTACAATTTCCACCTCTGGGTTGCCTGTTGCTTCTGCCTTCCCTGAGCTGGAAGACACTGCCACACATTTGAACAAAATTAGGATTTTGTTAATAGAAAGAATGAAGGACTGACTCCATTGCCAACATGTGCCACAATTACACACACTGACATAGAGATGCCTGGATTCAACTTGAGTTTTATTACCTCAATCCCAGTTCACTTGCCACTACATTAAAATAGCCTAGCACTGTGGCATTGTGCTGGCATCAGGACCCAAGGATGATAGCCACAGTCCCTGGCCTCAAGAATGTATAGTTCACTGGGAAGACAGAACACACTTAATAAGAACAAGCAAATAAACTGGCATTTAAAAAAAATTAAACTTATTCTGATTTGCTGTACATGATAGTAGAATGAGTTTATACATTTTGATAGATCATACATAAATGGTATATAATCTCTCTTTTTTCTGACTACACATAAATTGGCATTTTTAATCTACCACAATGAAGGCACACACACTCACACACAGAGTATTAACTCTGGGTGCATGGAGGTCTGAGTGGAGACTAACTTGTGGAGTCGATATTTTCCAGGTAGACTTTACCCACACTGAGTAAGGGAATGCAGAGAACAGTATGTTCAAAGGCACAGAGGAGAAAACTTCATTAATTTGGAGTTTAAAATGCAAGAAATGTGCAATAGGGCTACGGAAAGCCAAGGCTACATAGGGAGGCTGCACCTGTTCTACAGATGATGGGAAATCAGAAGAGCCTATTTGATCAGGGAAAGTCAAGATGGTTGGAAGGATCACAATAAGGTTTGCATTTAAGAGACGATTTTCCTTCTGCCTTTGTATGAAGTAACCTGGTTGATAGCTGAGGTGGCCCCATCCTTTAAAATTTAGATGAGTTCAGATTCCATATCAGGATGTCCATGTCCTGTGGGGAAGTCTGATGCACACTAAAGTTCTGGAAAGTTCCTAGGATCCATGTTAGTTTCAAAGGGCTGCAGTAATATAGCTCCAACCTACTGAGAATCTTTTAAAAACAGAAATATATTGTATCAGTTCTAGAGGCCGGAAGTCTGAAATCAAGTTGTCAACAGGGCCATACCTCTGAAGGCTTCAGGGAAGAACTCTTCCTTACCTTACTAGTTTCTGGAGCCCCCAGGCACTTCTTGGCTTGTAAGATATAACTGATTTCTATCTTCATCTTTACATGGTCTACTCTCTATGTCTGCCTTCCCTTCTTATAAGGATACCAGTCATTGAATTTAGGGCCAACCCTAAATCCAGGATGATTTCATCTTGAGATTCTTAATTGTGTCTATAAAGATACTTTTTCCAATTAAGATCACATTCTGAGGCACTAGATGGTCATATATTTGGGGGTCATATATTTTGGGGTTGTGCTCAACCCACCATAAGAACTCAGAGTCTCGCAGTTCGTTTTGACTCTGAGTTTCTGCTCATTTTAAAAATCTTAATCTCATATCTCATTTTCTTTGGATATGCTATTTTCTTTGCTGTACACCAGCTCAGGTGAAAAATTAGTCCCTTTCCTGCATGTACCCTAAATGCATTCAGCGAAGGTATTTATGAGCACAAACTATTTCACTGAAATTTTGGAATAGTAACAGGGCACACTTTTTAGCAACACACACCTAAACTCACAAGAGAGAAATTTGTGTTCTTAAATGTCATGTGGTTAATCTGCCCTGGAAATTACCCATTCATAAGCTTTCATGAAAAGCCAGAGCTCCACTCAATGCCTGTCCCCTTTCTTCCTTCTACCTACCCTGCTATTGCCCCTTCTCTCAACTCTTCCCTTCTGCCAGTCCCTCTGATTCTGATTAATTTCTTACAAGTTTGTTTGAATGGTTTATTTCACTGTCCTTTCATATCCTGCCCTCAAGAGGTCATTCTCTATGTGTATCAAAGAGTTGCTAAACCAAAACAGTTCCCTCTAAAAGGAGCTCAGGGGCCATCTATCTTTTATTAACTGTTTCACTCTTCTACAAGACAAAGAATGATAAGCAACACAAAATTCAGAAACTTCTGTATATGGATTTAAAAATCTTCTACTCTTTGAAATGGTTGAATGTTTTTACTTTAAATAAGTTCCACCATAATGCACTTTGGAGACTCATTTAAGTAGCTACTTAATGAACTAAGGCACTGATTGAGACAGATGTGTTTATTACTGCCTCACTAATAGAAAAGAAGCAGAAAGATTTATAACTGTGTATATGAAATACTTATGATGGATATATGTATATATGTATATAATTAGTATGTGTATGTTTAATAAGTATGTACTACTTATATAATACATGTTATATATACATGTACACTGTATATGTATTCTGTATACATATAGCATGTATATTAGTGTTGCAATACATATTAGTGTTTATGTACAGAATTAGCATGTATACATACACACTTGGCAAAATGATACATATTGAACACCTAATTTAATACAATTATAAGGTAGCTATTGTTATTTCTTTCATTTTACAGAAAAGGAATTGAGGCTTCACAATGTGAAGTGCCTTGCCCAAGGTTAGATGATTAGAAAATGATAGGACCTATCTCTGGCACTGTCCTTGCTCTCAATCTAATAATTATCTACGTCTAAGGACACATACTAAAATGTTAAACAATGAATATAACTGGAAGGTGGTGGACAGGATAATGGTTGATTGAAATACACTTTTTTTGGATTTAAGTTTTCTACAATGGACACACACTACACCTGTAATAAAATGTCTGTCCCTCCCATCAATTAATATTATAAAGAGACAATCACGTCAGTTTCATAACTTGCTGAAAACAGTGCAGTTGTTAAAAAAAAAACAACAATAAACTAGAATATATGACTGCCTAATACTTTGTATAGTGCTTTCTAAATACAAACCACAGTCACATGATGTCATTTAATCCTTGAGATACCTTCGTGGGTTAGAAATGGTAAATATGATAGCATTCTCATTCTTTCCCATTTTATTTTGAAATTAAGATCAAAGAATAAATGGACTACCCACTCTCATAAAGTCATAAAAAAAAAAAAAAACTAGCTGCCCCTCAGGTTCCTTGTGTACTGAGGACACATCTGAAATGTCCATGCAGCTGTCTCCAGGTTCTCGCACTGAACTTATGACACAGTAGTTGCTAAACAAATGTTGTATGAATGAAATTCAGTCTTATTCATGCTTCTACCCTTTGACTTTTATCTCTGGCCAGTTCCCCAAATAGGCCTTTTGAAGTCTGTCTTCTTAGTTACCATCCTTAAACAGGGCTATATGCAAAAATGGAGAGGATTCTGAAAACCATTTAAACCTCTGTGTGGATGTGCAAGTGGTAAAATACACGTGATGTGAAGTTCGCCATTTAAACTGTGCAATTCAATGGCATTTAGTACATTCACAATGTTATGCAACCATCGCCACCACTATCTAATTCCAGAGCATTTGCATCATCCCACACAGGAAACCCATACTCACGAGGCAGTCACTTCCCATTCCCCCATCCCCTCCATCCCTGGCAACCACTAATCTGCTTTTAGTCTCTATGGATTTGCCTCTTCTGGATATTTCATATAAATAGACTCCCAGAACATGTGGCCTTTTGTGTCTGGCTTCTTTCACATAGCAGAATGCTTTTGAGACTCATCTGTGATGTGGTGTGCATCAGCATTTCATTCCTTTCCATCTCTATCGTATGGATGCACGGTTGAAGCATTTTTTAAAAAAAGAAAGTGAGTTCTGGTAGGAAGCAATTTCCCAGGAAAAAGCAAACTACAGTCTAACTTCCCGTGGGCCTCAAGCTTGAGAAGAGTGTTTAGGGAAGATGCAGAAAGTTATCATCCAAGCTGTGGAGGACAGTGCAAAAGAACATCAGCAGAGAGAAGTTCTTGGCTGAGTTCAAGGGACAACTTCTCAATGACCAGGTGGGAAGTTAAGGTGGACAATTAAGGTGGGAAGATGCTGTTGAAGGGAGTTGTGGAATCTGATCCCTGAGCTTCAGGAAGAGAAAGCTCATCTTTTCATTCCAGGGGAAGATTTGTGGGGCCTTCTCTACTCAAAAGCTTGGGATTCAGGCAGGTAACATTTCAAAATCATTCAAACTGTCACTGCAGGACCACGAAAAGGGTAGAAAATCAAATCACAGAGTTTGAGAAGACACTAAACTGAGCATTTAGTTAAATGCATGAGTAACTTAAAATTCTGTCAATTGGTTATCCTGATAGAAAGGGAGAAGTGACATTTTGACAGAGAAACAAACTAATTAGAGGAATGTATCAGTGATTGATGGCAGTGATTGTGTATCAGTGATTGATGTATCAGTGATTGTGGTGGATGTTTTATAGATACCGTGAGAAGTTTCTCCTTCCATCCACCTTTTACTGCCATCAAAGAGTTGGCAGTTCTTTACAGAACATCTTATGCTCCACCCCACCCCCCAATAAAGAAAAGAAAGTAGAGTTATCGTTTCCTTAATTTCAAACTCAAATTAATATAAAGTACTTGGAAGGAAAAATTATCTAAAACAATTTTAAATATTTAACTCTCAAGTCATTAGACTCAGATGCCTTAAGAAAAACAGCCATGAGTGCTTTTGAACCAGTTTTAAGTCCTGATCCTTGAATGTTTAAATAGACACTGCACACACAGATGTAGTGTGTGAACCAGTCTCTGCTTTAAGGGGGGAAAAGATTACATTTTGGTGTTTACCCAAAAGCTGAGTAAAACACATTCCATTTGGCCCTGACACATAGAAATTAGAGTTTTAGAAACTGGGAAGGGAATTTTATGTCTTTAAATATAACAGACTGAATGTGGTGGATGTTTTATAGATATCGTGAGAAGTTTCTCCTTCCATCCACCTTTTACTGCCATCAAAGAGGTGATTGTGTGAACAAAATAACACAGCAACATGTCACATTCCATTTACATCGATTTATCAAATCCAGGAAGGAGCCTTCGCACTTTCTGGACTAGTGATCCGCACTGGACCTATGAAAAAAGCTGAGAAATGGAGAGTTTTCAAGAAAAATACACATTAGAAATAAGCATGCCCAAATCTTTTTTTGTACATACTTTTAAATTTATTTGGGATCTAAAGAGTAAGTCCAGGGCAGCAGTAGGACTTTCGGAAGAACCAGGTACTTTGACCTTCGTGGGTCCTTTCCTTCAGGTAAAAAAAGAAAACAAAAAAAGTTATAAATTATTTTATGATTGTGTTGGCATACAGATGAATGTAATCCAGACTGGATACGTTATTATACACTCATTATTGCTATATCCAGTTATCTCTTAGGATTTTAAAGGAAATGAAAATTAAGACATTTTCCTGGACCCCTAGAAATTTTGTGGACCATAAATTGGTGCTTCCTGCATCTAATGGGTACATTAGCCCTGAGTTAGTTAGCCAACAAATACTTAGCCCATGTGGTGAGCAGAGATCTGGATGAGGCCCTGGGGGGACAGGAAGAAGTGTGATATGAGACTCAAATACGGTTGCATTGAGGAAAGTGTAAGTCATAGAGAGGTAAGAAGCTAAGAATCAATACAGGACAGGGAGAGGTGCCAGCAGGGGAAGGCCAAGGAGGGGTGAGTGAGGGACGAAGGGTGTGAAAGCAGCATATTAGGTAGGAAGATGTTGCTGCATCAGATCAAAGTGTTTAGGGCTGAGTGGGCTCAATGATGGGGGAGATGGTGATGGAATAAGAAGACTTGAGAAAGGACATAAAGAATGAGAATGAAGTCACCCATGATGCTGTGATGTTAGATGGCATCTCATACCACATTAGTATGATTTCCCTATGTGTTGGCCTTGAGTATTTTATTTAAAATGTTCTGTCTTTATTTCTTATTCTAACAAAAAGATAAGCCAGGACTTACAACTGTAATTAAAATGTGGCCTCAATTGAGCTATGTGGCCATGTTGCCATCTTGTTTTCATCAGCCATCTCAACTCTCCACGTTTGTCAGAAAAGGAAGTGTAATTTAAAAGGAGAGTGGCTCACATCTGTGTTCTGGACTTTTAATTTGTGACAGCTTGGTCAAAGTGTCCTTTCCACCCACCACACTCTGGAAAGTTCCGTAGTAACAGCTACTGAAGAGATGACCCATTTGGGTAGAAATTGAAATCAGCATCTCAATGCTATTTTTGGTTTGGTTGAAACATCATGTGCTCCTTCCTTTCAAACTGGCACCAATCACAGTGGTAGCGTAGAGTACTTTGAAATAACCTTCCAGATATTTTTAGTATTTTCTCTGCAAAAATACCAATGTTCCAAAAAAAGAAGATAAGAGTAGAAAGTCCAGACCCAGGAGACATTCAGAGATATGCTGCAATATGATAATTGCTTAGGGACTGGGAAATTCATATATGATGAAGATGGAATCTGCCATCAGAGAACTCACAGTCATTGGAGGAGAGTAGCAAGGAAACCAGGTGATGATGTTAGGATATGTATTAATGCTGAGATATGCCAGGGATGCTATCAGAATACAGAGAGAGTTTGCCTAACAGCTGCAGGGATAAGAAGGAAGTGAGTCAGGAAGGTTTATAGGAGAGGGTACCCATTACAGAAGACTAGGTCTGCTAGCTGTCTATCCAGCACCCACTCCCTTCCTTATTAACATAAGGCCCACTTCTATTCAGTATGGCAACATCCTCATCTGAGAGATTTAAGTTTTGAGCCTTCCTAATGATCATGTGACTATATTCTGACTTGTGATATGTAAATGGACATTGTCATGAGTTTACCATGAAGATTCCTTAAATGAGAGATCATATAGTTAGATCTGGTCCTTTTTTCTTTCTCTCATTTTTCTTTTTAAATTGGAATGTGGATGTGAGAGTTGAGGCTCCAGTACCCATCTTGGACCAGTTGGTAAGTTTGAGAACAGAATATAATAACTAAGGATGGTAGAGTAGAACAATTAAAGAATATGAATTCCTCATGATCATCATGTCCACCATATAGCTCTGAACTTCTACCTTTGGATTCCCTTTATGAGAAAAAATAAACTCATATATCTCAGCTATCATCATTTGGGGCTTCCTTCATTCTAACCTATGTTGCACCCATTGAGCTAAGTTTTGAATGATCAGTTGGAATCAGCAATGTGGACATAAGGCAGAGGGAGAAGTTTTGGTGAAGCCGTAGGAGCAAAAAGGCATGTGGAGTGCTCAGGGACTTGCAGGTGGTTCTGCTTGGCAATGAGGTCAGGGAGTAGAGCAGCCACTCTCTCTCAGGCCAGCTACATACACCGGCATGTCTAGTCCTTTAGTCGTGAGTGTGGGGCTACGCCTGAAGATTGGCATTTACCTGCTGGCTCCAGAACACAGGTGGGAGCCTGGGGCTTAATGAAATGGAGAGATGGTACCTGTCTAGTAACAGGAGAGGGAGGACAGAGCAAATTGGTAGGGCTGTTTATTCAGGACCTCAGCTCTGGTAGGTTGATGTGAGGAGGAGAGAGAGCTTGGAGGAGACAATGTTTGAGGAGACAGTTGCTACTGATTTATGCCATTGGGCCTTTGTATGTCCAGTTTTCCCTAATTAAAACAATTTTATGAGTCCCCTCCTCCTCCTTCCTACCTGCTCTAGAATTTGTTTGGGTTCCTGCTGCTAATACTTCCTTGACAGATCCTTTACCTCTGAACTCTTTTACCCATATTGTCCAGTAATCATATAATGCTTTGCTTTGTGCTGTGTTGCATCTCTTGCAGTCCATGATCCTACCTTCCATCATGGTGATATATATAAAAAAAGGAAAGATTAGAATGGGTTTTAGAAACACCTGGATTTATGACCTTGGGTATTCATCCTTTCTAAGCATCAGTTTTCCCAAGTGCATGATGAGGAGAAAAATCACTCCCTTGAAGAGTTGTCACAAAGGTTCAGAGAATGCATACAAAGCACTTAGCACTTAGTCTAAGTGCTCTAAGACTGGTGTAAAATAGGCATTTAGTTGGCAGTAACTTGGGGCAGTATTTCTGCAGTACAGAGTATACACAATAATTGCTCTGTTTTGGTGGATCCAGTTCCCAGGATTTCTAAACATTGTGATCCTGGACCAAGATATCTATCAATTGGAACCTTTTTTCCACAGCCCCTTTGCCAATTCAATCGCCACATCACCTCTCAATCAGGGAAGGATCCCACAGTTCATTCTGGTTTTGAAAGAAGGTTTGTAAGGTCTCAGATGCAGAATGGAAGATCCCTAAGGGCAGAACTGGGGTTTAAATACAGATAAAGCCTAGTGCAGTGAGGAACAGGTAGGGGACACTCAATGCATACTTATTTGCTGAATGAATGAAAGAATAAAATGAGCAAATGAATGAAAGGGGACTTTTCTGCAAAAAGTAGTTCCCTTTCCCTTTATTTCTATTTAGGTTACTGAAATATCCCCATCCTCTCAAAAAATCAGCACTCGCACTTTTTAAAATCTTGATTTATGCAACTCAATTCTCCATTTCTTTCTTTTGTAAATTTAGTCTTGACAGAACAGGTAGTAAAAAGCAAAGGAAGATCTTTGGGAAAAACAGGACTCTTGAAAACTCTTTGAAAAGACCCTGAGCAGGCCAGCTATGTGCTCAGCTCCCACCTGGACCAGGCAGCACCAATGACACAAAAGCAGGGTCTGTGTTCTCGCTCCACAAAGCACCTGATTCATGAGACAGCTTTGCAGGAATTTAATTAGTGAAGGAATGTGCAAAGCTTAAGCGCTTCAGATGTCATTAACCACTGGGGACGGGAGAGGGAGGAGAAGAAAGCCTAACAGATGTTTGATTCAGCCTCGTTCCTGCGAAACAGATCATTGCACACATCGTTTTTCTATTTGGATAGCTCTTAGGTAAATGTTGTTAATGATATTTCATTCTTTCAGGGGCCTGGTTTAACATGTTATCCAGTTTAAAGTGAAGAGAAAAGCACCTTCTGCCTCATGAGCGGAAACAGGCTGATATTTTCTAAAATTTCTGGTTAGTTCGGGGTTGCCTTTCTAAAGTCATTATTTAAACCCCTCAGGTGACTTGATCTGTGAGTTGGATGACCATGGATCTTTAGGTTCAGAAAGTTAACTCCGTCAAGGAACTGCATGTTTGGGTTTTAATGATTTACGAGTGTTTAATAGCACATTTCTCCCTCTAAATCAGATCAGGATGTTGTGCGTGGGGAAGTGCTGTGACTGCCAGCTGTCAGGGAAGCTTCCGGGCCTGGGTTGGCAGTGGAGGACCTGGCCGTCCTCAGAAGCAGAGGACTGCTAGAGTGCACTTGAAGTAGATGCCAACTAGATGCTGAAATGGACATTTGCTGCTCTTTCACCAAAACAAAAACAGCATTTCTACAAAGAGGAACAGGCTTCAAGATTCAATGTTGTTATAGAAATAAGAAGGGCAAGAGTCTTGAGGCCAGTCGATGCATCTCTACCAGCTCCTGTGTACAGCCTATTTGTCAATGCCTATTTCCAGTACTTTCTAAAGTTCACATCTCAGGGTACTCAATTTTGGGCGATAGAATCAGAAGGGGAAGAAGAAGATGCATACATACTAGATTTGTTTTAAATTCCACCTGTAGGCTCCAATCTACTTTTGAGTATTCCAAAGAGCAGGTTCCTAGAACTCTATTTTTTTTTTCTTTTTGTCTGTAGAAGTGTTAGAATAATGGTGCTAGGCAACTGATTACTGCCAAACCTAAATTACACTCTTTTATAACTTAATACTAACCACTCACAGGACAGAAAAAGGAAATCAGCAAAGCAGACTTCCTCTTTGGTCTCCTTGATTTCTGGACCTTTCCACTACAAACCTCTAGAAATTTATACTTAACTATCTGCCACTATCCTTAAGGTCATTTTATGCCCTTTTGTAAATCTGACAAGTCGAGTGTATAATAGAGAATTTCTATGAAGGGTAATTTATCCCAAGAGTTAAAAAAAATGGTATTTGTATGTGACACAAAATGTTTTGGAAAATTAGCTATGCTTCTTTTACAGCTCTATCCCTTCAACTTTTTTAGTACATTGAGTGCTTTTTATTTACTAGTTTATTCAACCACCAACTATTTGTAGCACTCCTGCTCTGTAAGACATTCACAGTTAGTTGGCAAGTGGCAGGCAGCTAAAGCAGGGCTGGGGCTTGCTGCATAGGAGAATTGATACAGAGTTGTTAGGATTGGGCTCTCTCTGTACAGTTGTATTGGTTGTACAGTGATGGGGTTTCCCAGGCAAAGAGGCCAGTGGACTTTGCACCAGTTCAAAAATATCTCTGACAAGAGGAAGGGAGTTTTTTCCCAAATTTCACAAAAGCATTTTACATGTTAGCAGTGAACTTGTTGGGATACATACATCCTTTACAAACCATAATTTTAAGGTAATTCTATTTCATATTTCTGTCCTAAAATTTTTAAATCTTCAAGGATTCATATTGTGTTCACCCAGTTTTAGAATTTGTGGACAAGTGTCTGGAGTGGTTAGGTTGGTGCTGGTTACATCCTTTTAATAGCCCATGTGGATGGCAGAGCACACTTTGATACCCTAGCCTCAGCAAGTGGCAGAAAAAGGCAGCTGGTGATGTCACAAGGGCAATTTTCTAAGTCCTTCAAAAAGGATAAAGGGTACAAAGCCAAAGCCATTTCTAACACTGCATTTTTTTTTTAAACTGGGGATTAAACCCAGAGGCATTTAACCACTGAGCAACATCACCATCCTTTTTTATTTTTTTATTTAGAGGCAAGGTCTCCCTAAGTTGCTTAGGGCCTTGCTAAGTTGCTGAGGTTGGCTTTGAACGTGCAATCCTCCTACCTCAGCCTCCTGAGCTGCAGGAATTGCAGGTGTGTGCCACCATGCACAGCCTAACACTGCATCTTAAGTCAATATAGACAGATTTTTAAACAATTTTTTTAAGAAGTACAGTCTTTAAGAATAGAACTTGTGGCAAACTCTCTCTCAGTAAACATCTTTTTCCACTAATGTTTCCTGAACAATTGAATAAGAGCCAAGATAAAAGGACCTTCCTGGAGAAAGTTTTAAATACCAACAAATCAGGATTGTTGCTTGTTTATTTTTGTTTTGTTTTGTGCTCGGTGTTTTTAAAATATTTAGCATCCTTCTGTTCTTTTTTCCCCATGAATTCTTCTATTTTCTAGGAGGCTTACAAACCCTCTGCTTTGCCCCCATGTCTGTTTCAGGAAAGAAACCTCACAGTTAGCAAGGGATAACTGTGTGCAAAATGGTGAATCCAGAGAGACTTGGTTTGACTGTCATTTGTCACTCTGGGTAGATTATTTCAATTACTTGTGGGAATGTTATGTGGAAGGCATAACCTTTGTCTGTGATTGTGCAAGAAATGTGCCACACCTACTCTGCTGAAGTAAGTGAGGTCAGATTTGCAATCATAACCCAGTAGACTGGGAGAGTTCCTATAAAGACAGGACATGAGGAAGGTTTTCATGAGTCTGTCTACCATGCCTGCTCACCTTATTTTTCTGCTCACCCTGGAGAAGGGCAGCCCACTGGGAAAAGACCTACTGTCCTGCCAGGAGGACCAAAGTGGGATGAAATCCTTGTTTCCCCTGCCTGTCACTTCTGATTTTTCTTTATACAATGTTTGTTTCTCCCTAAGCTCTATGAATGCTTCATTTGTCCTCAATGATTTCTGATGTGACTTAGCAAAGAAACCAAAATACAACCCCCTTTGAAAGAAATAATTCTTCCTTTGTACCTACAGGGCTTTTGTGATAGAACTTACTGGGTATCCTTTTGGAGTGTATGCTCAGCCTGTTCTGTTTTAATGCTATTGCCTCCAAGTATAGAGGATTCAGTTTCTTTAGGAACAAATGGTCTCCCTAATGGGGGTTACAAAGGAGTGTGTCTTGCTTTGTCTCTTTTCTAGTAGGGTCCTAGGAATTTACACAAAAACAACTCTATATTACCATGAAGGAGACAGAGGCTTGTCTCACTGTCCTTTAGAATTATTGGGGATAGCTGGATGTGGTGGCCTATGCCTGTAATCCCAGCATCTCGGGAGGCTGAGACAGGAGGATGGCACGTTCACAGCCAGCCTCAGCAACTTAGTGAGGCCCTAAGCAATTTAGTGAGACCCAGTTTCAAAATAAAAAATAGAAAGAGCTAGGGGTGTGACTCAGTGGTTAAGCACCCCTGCACTCGATCCCCAGTACAAAATATAAAAAATAAAAGAGAATTATCAGGCTTCCCTGCCACTGGCTAGTACTATCCATGGACATAGGCAAGTGACTCTGCCCTCAGCCTCAGAGGCCCAAGCACTTGGAAAACCTTCCACAAAGGTGGTCTTCCCTCTGGAGCACTGGACACACGGAGTGAAGAACTGTGGGACCAGACAGAACCCCATAAGCTCTACCCCAGTTTTTCTCCATCCAGGTGTTCTCCAACCCTCTCCAACCCAGTGAATGGGATTAACCTAAAAAAGTTCATGATTTCTGTCTATAGGATTGCTCCAGCCCGTGGACAATTGAGGTTCTGGGTTAGCCATGTAGCTAACAAATCACAGCCATTAGACTGCAAGGTATTTCCTTCAAAGGACCCTACAGGAATAGGTCAACAGAATAGTGCTGACATACTGATTTGGGGTAACTCTCATTGATGTTGGACTTGGGTTGAAATTAGGGCTCTGAACTCTGAATGGCCCACTACCCACTTTTGGGCTTGAATTGCATTTGTGAACCCCTGTTGGCTTTCACCCATTGATGGTGCCACCATGGTCCATAGAACCCAAACAAGGGTGTCCTTTATCCTGTATGGTTCCTCTGCTCGGACACTCATGATAGTCACCCACACCACAGGCTCCATGTTACCTGTTGAGCAGACTCCTAAGGCTGCAGCTATGCTTCAAGAGCTTTTGAGACTGGTACTCCAGAGTCCCAACAACCTCTTCTGATTGATACACTCTCTTGTTTTCCATGTTGATATGATGATGTCTTACTCTTCAGGGTTAGCTTCCATGAAGGACCAACATTTTTTGATGGAATAGTACTGTTTTTCTCATTCATCCCACAGGCCCTTGGCCTCTCTCCCCCTCTGGCGAAGGTGTACTGAGAAAGACCCCTACCAGAAAGGTACTGAATGCAGTATAAAGAGAAATATTGTTCTACAACTAGAGTATAAAATTCCGAAAGGAAATCTTTACATGACCAGAATATGAGTTATTGCTCACATTTTTCTGCACGCTCTAGATTCAGGTCATCATCAGTGAAGCACAGTACCAGCCTTTGAGAGAGCCACTGGAGTATTCGTGGGCTGCAGTTTGCACGAGGCAGCGTGATGAGCTCTGCTGTGACCAGCATTAAATACTTGCTGTTCAGGAACTGCAGAGGCCAAAAATCTATACATTGTTTTAAGATAAAAGGTCCTAAAGAGCCATGGCATTGTGCATAATAACAGCATTGCTACCTTTTATTTGTGGAGAGAGAAATATAAAACCAGCCAAGTCCTGCACATTTGACGGTGAAGAGCATGGTGAGATGGCTCCTGAACTTGATCAGGAACCCGAGTGTCTGGATGCTCTGAAGTCTTCATGTGCACTGACCAGACTCTGAAGAAATGTGTTAGTGCTTCTTCTCTATCCCCTTTTCAAAATCCTAATCACTAAATTACTGTACCTGCCATGGGCCCATGAATTATATAGTATATTTTTATAATAAAATTGCTTATACAGACAAGGGTCCCACAAAAAAATATTTACCTGGGCTCTTCAAAGCCATATGGCTCATAAAGCTCATGTGGCTAGGGGAATAATTAATTTTTATGTTAATCTCCCCCAATTTTTCTCAGTGTGGTGCTTCTCAGTAGTCCCCTTAGGGTCTCCTGAAGATGGTGATAGAGCCCCTGCCATTCTAGGGCAGCAGGTTCTCCATGCATCTTTTTCCTGTTCTTGTCATGTTTGCATCTCATTATATGGACTTGATTTGGGCATTTGGAAATTTTTGAATTACTTAATAATTCATTCGACAAAGATATTTATTCAGTTCTTACAGAGATTCAGTTCTCACAGGAGATGTGATCAGCACAGGGGTTACAAAGATGGACAAGGCTTGGTCTACATCCTCTAGGGGCTCACAGTGTAATGGAAAGACATGTTGATAAATGGGTGCAATGGAAAATAGGAGCTATCAACAGACATGTGCAGAGTATTGGTTGGGTAAAGAAATGGGGTTGGGAAGTTCCACAAGAAAGATGTAAGTAGGCTTCATAGACATCTCTTTAAATAACTCTGTTTAGACTAAACTTTGCAGAATGAGTAGGGGGTTACCATGCCCAAAGATAGAAGGGATTGGGCCATTAGGCCATCGAGCACAGGCAATCAGATGGACTGGCTGCATCTAGAAAACTCTAAGTAAGTTCTCTGGGGTGCAGGGAGGACTTGTAAATACAGGATGAAGCTGGAAGGAGCAAGACTAAAGAGGACTTAATGTGGCATGGCGAGGAACCTGGGCTTTATATCAGGAACAATGAAGAACCACTGAGAGCATGAGATCACAAGGCATGCAGTCTTTATTTTTTGTTGGTGCTGAGAATTGAACCCAGAGCCTTATGTGTGCCAGGGCAAGCCCCCTGCCACAGAGCTACATCCCCAGCCCACACATAATCTTACTTTGTTTTAGAAATTTATGTCTGGGAGTGATACAGATTCTGATTTGGGGAGATGTTGAGTACAGGAGAAAGGTAGAAGGATGTTGTTTCAGGCAGTTCAAAGGGGATTGAGAGAGGCAAGTTAAAGCCTCTTGACCACCAAGGAAGTGGTAGGGTTAGCAATTGGGAATCCACATGGGATGCAGTAGTCACCACAATGATGGCAAGTGTTAGAACAGCTGATCTGTTGGAAATGTTTCGGCTACAAGAAAATCCAAATAATGGTGGAGTGTTTTCCTCCCCACTCAGAATCCTGGAAATAGAAGGTTGTTGGCATTTGTGAGAGTCACATGTGTCCAGGGCTGGTATTTCTGCTCTGGACATCATTCGAGGCAGGAGGAAGGGGAAGAGGCTGCCCAGGCAGCATCTGTCCCTCTGTCCTGGTTTCTTTCAATCCCAACTGTCTGCTGTCTTTTACCCTGACCAGGAAAAGGAACAGGAATCAGTGTGCATCACCAGAATAGAGCAGGAGAAGGACAAAGCAGACCCCAGCAGTGGGGGACTTGAACCCAAGTTGAATTTTCCAAGGCTTTGTTAGCTCCTGTTGGTACTTTGCTCCTCTAGAAACAGAAAGGTTTAGCACCAGAATGAATGATAGCACCAACATGAAGGAGAGGGGATTGGGAGGGGGCTCAGCAACAGAATCTGTAAGCAAGGGGGCTGAGTCAATTTCCTCTGAGGACTTTCATCAGGAGGGCAAAGCAATAGAATAATAATAGCCACTATTTTGTCAGGAGACACATTAAATGGTTTACATACTTTTTCTCAGCTAATCTCAAACTTGAGGTAGATATCATCACCCCATTTTGAATAAGAGAAATTGAAGAAGACCTGAATGCTCCCCTTGCCAAAAGACAACACAGCTAGCAAGTGACAAGCCAGGAATCCAGTAAAGGCAGGTCACCCAGAGTCAATGCATGCAGTTATCTGAGGTGTTATTGCTGGTCTTGGCCCAGGAGAACCAGAGCTCAAAAGTCCATTTACTAAAGCTGAAGCTTTAGTGTTGGGGAAAATATTGCTCACCATGATAGGATCCTTCCTGCCAGTATCTCTCTTCTTTACATCACAGCTCTACGGCTGTACACAGGGAGTTCTCTGTATAGTCTAAGGGCAGAATGCTGTTCCTTTTTCCTTTGCCTGAATCATATGAATGATTACCCCAAGTGTATCCCAATCAACAGCTTCTTTTCATCTCTGATGAACAAATATGTAGGGCCCTGACGTGTGCTAAGTGTTGTCATGCCCCAGGCATGAAATCTTGAACACTGGTCCCTCGATTCCAGCATCTACCGTCAACTACCAGAGAATTATTCTGTTTGTTTTTCTGCTAAAGTCATAGCATTAATATTCACATGCAATAGTATTTCTATAAAACCGCTATATGCTTAAAACTAGTATAAATATTGCATATAATAAATACAATGAACCTGGAATTATAAGTGCTCTTCTTTAGAAAAAAATTCTAAAGGTAGGAAAGAGATTTTTTTTTCCCTGTGGGTCCTGGGTACTTTGATGGAAAGTTTAGTAGGAATGAAGACAGCAATGGCTGAGCACAATAGTTTTGGAGGACAAGAAGGTGAACAAGGCCAGGTCTCCCTCCTGGTGGAGAGCTCTTCCAGGTTATCATCTGCCTCTGCCAGGTTCTGACTGGGCCAGAGGAGTTGCCCAGTACCCAGACATTGCTTGAATCAACCCCTGAATAATTGTCCTTAGACAATAACAGCTGAATGAATGCCTTTTCAAAGGAGATTATGAAAACTGGCTGTCTTTAAATAAAAGACATTTGCTTATCTCCAGAATTATTCTATCACGACTCTTCTGGAGGTGCACATATGATTTTAGTGACCTTGTAAATTCCTCTCCAGCCCCTGGATTCCATAATTCTGTGTCCTCCCTTGGTGGATGAAAAGCAACTACAGCAAACCTCTTCGCTGTCTTTTTACTTTTCTATACTGTCAAACTCCTTGGCTTTAGAGTGTACTGGTTTCCATAGAAACAGCAATGTCCTTGCTGTGGACAAAACTTAATCACAGCCAAAAGGGTGAAGTAAACTACATTTTTATCTTGGATTGAAATTTGTATCATGACTCATGAAATGGAAGAAAGTAGAAGAAGAAAAGCAGGAGGATAAGAATGATGGGGGAGGGGGAGGGAAAGGAGGAGAAAGGAAGGAAGGAAGGAAGGGAGGAAGGTGGGGATTGAAAATGATACCCTGTGTGTCTGCCTGAAGGAGGCTTGGAGCAGAGACTGTCAGCTGGAAGGTGCGGCATCCCTTACTACGTGCCAGGCTGGGTCTGTTCCAGGTCTCACAAAGGCTCTGTCAAACCAGAGCACTGGCTGGCCCTACAGGCTGCTGGTGTGCTGTGATTGGAGAGTCACCTGCCCCAGGGTAACTCCTGCCCCTGTCACTGAGCCTGGAATTCTTCCATTAGAGGCAAACTCCCTTAAGAATGGTTTCTGGTCATGAAACAGGTCCCACTAATGAGATAACAGCTTAAGCCACAATCAACTAATATTTTTTAGAGCATAATTTGCTCAGGTCCCTTTCAAGCACTGGCAATTAGTTGAGGGCAAGCCACTCTGGCACTTAATAGACACATAACAAAGTCAGGAGTCTCCAGAGAGACTCTCATCTGCTCTTCAGGTCTCAGGTCCTACCGACCTGTGAGCTGATCCTGTCCTCTGAGCACTTGCCTAGTGGATGCACCAGGGAGCAGAACCAGATTTGGAGCCACTGTGATTTTGGAACCTCTTTCAGAAGAAGGACACATGCTTATAAAGTTAGATACTAGGTCTTGAAAGAGGCCTATGCAAATGAGGGGCTTAAGTTTCGTTAGTTACATAGTAATTTGTCCCTGCATCTAGTATCTAATTTAATCTTTGAAACAACACCATGCGGGACATAATTATCTCTTTTAACAGCTAAGAAATTTGAAGTTTTATGAGAGTCATCGAAATTTATAAATTTACTAAACCAAGGGCTTAACTATGACTCCTTGGGATTGATAATTAGGGATACATCTTTGGGGGATGTCTCCAGAGCTATTTTTGCATCAGTTGTTACATGCAGAATTTATCCCATTTTGTCAAAATCTGACTTTCATTTCCCCTCCAAATCCAAGCCAGCTGATGGAATTGGATTTCAGCTGTGGTTGGAGTGCTGGAGATGGTATCACATATCCAGCTTGCAAATAATTGATCGGCTTCCTGCAGTGCGTGCCTACGTCACAGAACAGAGATGGAAACCGAGACTGTCAATTGGACGACTGGTTGATATCCACAGACGCTGTGCAGCCAGTGTTTCAGGGTCAGACTGCAAAGCAGCTGGACAAGACACTTTCTGGAGTTCTCCTGGTTACATTGGATATAGTGGATCCTATCAGAATGACATGGAACCAGCCTTTCTTATTAGCATCATTGTCCAATGTGTCATTTAAATGTAATCAATTTGGAATCCACACTCAAACATCCTCACACAGAGTACCTAAATGTAGCTCCACTGCTGCTGTCTTCAAAATGGTAGAAACTCAACTAAGTCAGAAAATTTGAATATTTTCCCATCTCATTCTCCCTAGAAAACCATAGTGAGCACAGTGGTGAGGGCCTATTTAGCAGTGTGCTGTACACTAGGTGGACTGCCATCCAGTGAGGCACAAAGCCTCCAATAAGAATCTACTCAACAAATCTTTCCTATGGGACTTAGGAATCCACCACTCTTGGAGTCCCCAGCCTAGCACAGGCTATAAAGAGATTGCTAAGTGCCAGGCACTGGATAGGTTTATCTATGATATAATTTATTCTACTATCTGTCTTTATAACACCACCATGAAGAAGGATAAATGGTGGGTGACCTCTTTTTACAGATGAGAAAACCAAGGCTCCATGAGATTAAGTAATTCTTAAGGTCACCAAACTAGTCAGTGGTGAGCCAGGGCTCAAATTTGGTTCTGACACTAGAATCACTGCTCCAAACTTTGATGCCCCTCGTGTAGTGCTTACTGTGTGCTAATCCTCTTGCTACCAATTTATACCATCTCTTATCTGACCTCCATGCTCATCCATAAAGTACTTTATTCCTGTCTTTCAATGACTCTATAATTTCATCTGGGAAAGAGAATGGGGTAAATGGAAAGGAAATATATAAAACCTTCTGATACACCTCAGAAAAAAGTAAATGTCAATAGAAAGATGATGAGTTTACCGAGTCACTACCTCGGGAATGTTTGGGTTTTCAACCCACTGAATGGAGAAATAGGGCATCACCCATGGAAGGACCCATGTGAACAAGACATGTTTGGGAAATGGAGTATCTGGTTATTATAGTTGGACTGAAGTACAAGTTGTGTGTATGAGAGGCTTGCCTGGGCATTTGGACTGGTATTGCTCACCAGATTCTCAATCTGGCAGATGATGGGGAAAACAATTAGATCAGAATTAAGCTTTAAAAAAGAAAATGCCACAGTATTATGGGCCAGACCAATGAGATCATTTTCACAAGGGATAACAGAAGGTCCACATTTGAATGCAGTTAGGTAGGGTAGAAGCAGGGTCATACAAGAGACACATCCGAAACATTGGATCTTGTATTCCCCCTCTGGCGGCAAGGCTAATACTGTGCCCCTATTCATTCTGCCAGGGCCTTTAACCCTGAGCCAGGATCCTCACAGAGAGCCAGAAAGTGTCTCCAGGGGTGATCATTTCTTCTAAAAAATGGTGACACCCTGGAAAATAAGAGCCCTGCTGCCTGCCTGGGGACGGCCTATCTGCAGCATTGACAGAACTGTCTACCCCACATCTGTGGCCTGGAATCCCAAGGGGCAGGACAGGATAGGAGAGCCAAGGGCTTTCCCATAATGGTTTCAGGGAAAACATAGAGTATAACCAGGGCCTGGCAGGAACGTTGACTGTTGTAGGAAACAAAAATCTACATTTTGTAAGCATAACTATTTTACATTTTTTTGTATTTTCCTTTTCTTTCCCCCTTTGTTGTTTTTCCATAATGGTGCTTTTTAAAATGAAATTTCTTCTGGAAATTACTGCCCATCTCAGCCATGCTAAAAGGAAATATGAAAAAGGGATGTTTTTGTTTCCCACTTAGATCTAAATTTTAAAGGTGGAGAAGCAGTAAGTCACAGGGTTGGAGTAGAGACCAGTGAGAGACAGTGAGAATTTAGGGAAGAGTCAGGATAAGTGGAAGCAGCTGTTTCTTCTGGCTCCAGAGTCCTTTTGCAGCTTCTTTACCCAGAGGATGTGGGTTTGCTTGATTTCCAGAGGGGCTCCCCTTATTTCTGGATGCAACATAGACTTTTGGTGAGTCTTTTATACAAGGACAGAGATTGAGGTGAACCTGAAGGGTAGGAAGAGGCCTAGTTGACTCCAGTTATGCCCAGCTTTCCCCAGTCCATCATCCCTGAAGCTGCATAAGAGA
>JAJEJO010001381.1:41585-72193 GCA_020662805.1 Glaucomys volans | reverse complement strand
CTAACAAAGAAAAGTCCAGGACCAGATGGATTCACAGCCAAGTTCTACAAGACCTTCAAAGAAGAGCTTATTCCAATACTCCTCAAAGTATTTCATGAAATAGAGGAGGAGGGAACCCTTCCAAACTCATTCTATGAAGCTAATATCACCCTGATACCAAAACCAGATAAGGACACATCGAGGAAAGAAAATTTCAGACCCATATCTCTAATGAACATGGATGCAAAAATTCTTAACAAAATTTTAGCAAATCCCATAAAAAAGCATATTAAAAAGATAGTGCACCCTGATCAAGTGGGTTTCATCCCATCTGTTGATTGCTTGTAGATCCTCTACTGTGAAGTACCTGCTCATTTCCTTAGCCCATTCGTGATTAGGTTATTTGTATTCTTGCTGTAAAGTTTTTTGAGTTCTTTATATATTCTGGAGATTAGTGCTCTATCTGAAGTGTATGTGGAAAAGATTTTCTCCCACTCTATAGGCTCTCTCTTCACATTGCTGATTGTTTCCTTTGCTGAGAAAAAGCTTTTCAGTTTGAATCTATCCCAATTATTGATTTCTGCTTTTATTTCTTGTGCTTTGGGAGTCATGTTAAGGAAGTCTGTTCCTAGGCAAACATGATGAAGATTTGGACCTACTTTTTCTTCTGTTAGGTGCAGGGTCTCTGGTCTACTTCCTAGGTCTTTGATCCATTTTGGGATGAGTTTTGTGCAGGGTGAGAGATATGGGTTTAGTTTCATTTTGCTGCATACGGATTTCCAGTTTTCCCAGCACCATTTGTTGAAGAGGCTGTCTTTTCTCCATTGTATGTTTTTGCCTCCTTTGTCAAGTATGAGATACCTGTATTTTTGTGGGTTTGTCTCTGTGTCCTCTATTCTGTACCATTGAGCTACCTGTCTATTTTGGTACCAATACCATGCTGTTTTTGTTACTGTTGCTCTGTAGTATAGTTGAAGGTCTGGTATTGTGATACCCCCTGCTTCGCTCTTCTTGCTAAGGATTGCTTTAGCTATTCTGGGTCTCTTATTCCTCCAAATGAATTTCATGATTGCTTGCTCTATTTCTATGAGGTCCATCATTGGGATTTTAATTGGAATTGCACTGAATTTGTATAGCACTTTTTGTAGTGTGATCATTTTGATGATATTAAATCTGCCTATCCACGAACATGGGATATCTTTCCATCTTCTCAGACTTTCTTAAATTCTTTCTTTAGTGTTCTGTAGCTCTCATTGTAAAGGTCTTTCACCTCTTTTGTTAGATTGATTCCCAAGTATTTTACTTTTTTTGAGGCTTTTGTAAATGGTATAGTTTTCCTAATTTCCGTCTCAGAGGATGCATCATGAATAAAAATGCATTAGATTTATGAGCATTAATTTTATATCCTGCTACTTTACTGAATTAATTTATGAGTTCCAGAAGTTTTCTGGTGGAATTCTTGGGATCTTCTAAATAGAGAATCATGTCATCAGCAAATAGGGATAGTTTGAGCTCTTTGTTTCCTATTCATATCCCTTTAATTTCTTTGGTCTGTCTAATTGCTCTGGCGAGAGTTTCAAGGAAAATATTGAATAGAAGTGGAGAAAGAGGGCATCCCTGCCTAGTTCCAGTTTTCAAGGGGAATGCTTTCAATTTTTCTCCATTTAGAATCATGTTGGCTGTAGGCTTAGCAGAGATAGCCTTTACAATGTTTAGGAACTTTCCTACTATTGCTATTTTTTCTACTGCTCTGAGCATGAAGGGGTGCTGTATTTTATCAAATGCTTTCTCTGCATCTATTGAAATAATCATGTGGTTCTTAACTTTAAGTCTGTTGATGTGATGAATTACATTTATTGATTTCCAGATGTTGAACCCTGGGATGAAACCCACTTGATCATGGTGCAATATATTTTCAACATGCTTTTGTATGAAATTCACTAAAATTTTGTTAAGAATTTTTGCATGTATGTTCATTTGAGATATTGATCTTAAAGTTTCTTTTCTTGATATGTCTTTGTCTTATTTTGGTATCAGGGTGATATTGGTTTCATAGATTGAATTTGGAAGGGTTCTCTCCTCCTCTATTTCATGGAATCCTTTGAGGAGTATTGGAATGAGCTCTTCTTTGAAGGTGTTGTAGAACTCAGATCTGAATCCATCTGGTCCTGGACTTTTCTTTGTTGGTAGACTTTTGATGGCATCTTCTATTTCACTGTTTGAAATTGATCTATTTAAATTATGTATATACTCTAGATTCAGTTTGGGTGGCTCATATGCCTCTAGGAATCTTTTGATGAGATTTTCTATTTTGTTGGAGTGTATGTTTTCCAAAATAGCTTCTGATTGTGTTTTGTATTTCAATAGTGCCTGTTGTGATATTTCCATTTTCATCATGAATTTTAGTAATTTGGAGTTTTCTCTCTCCTTCGCTTCATTATTGTGGCTAAGGATTTATCAATTTTATTTTTTCAAAGAATCAACTTTTTGTTTTGTCAACTTTAGGAATTGTCTCTTTTGTTTCAATTTAATTGATTTCCACTCTGATTTTAATTATTTCCTGTCTTCTACTACTTTTAGTGATGAACTGTTCCTCTTTTTCTTGGGCTTTGAGTTGTACTGTGAGGTCATTTATTTGTTGACATTTTATTCTTTTATTGAATATGCTCAATGCAATGAATTTTCCTCTTAGCACTGCTTTCATAGTATCCCAGAGATTTTTATATGTTGTGTCTTTGTTCTCATTGGCCTCTAAGATATTTTTATTTCCCCCCTAATATCTTCTGTTCTCCATGCATTATTCAATAGCATATTATTTAATCTCCAAGTGTTGGAGTAGTTTCTGTTTTTTATTTTATCATTGATTTCTAATTTCATTCCATTATGGTCTGATAGAATACAAGGTAATATCTCTATCTTTTTGTATTTGCTAAGAGTAGCTTTGTGGCATAACATACGGTCTATTTTAGAGAAGGTTCCATGAGCTTCTAAGAAAGTGTATTCGCTTATTGATGGATGGAATTTTCTATATATGTCTGTTAAGTCTAAGTTAGCGATTGTGTTATTGAGTTCTAAGGTTTCTTTGTTCAATTTCTGCTTGAAAGATCTGTCCAATGGTGAGAAGGTGTGTTAAAGTCACCTAGTACTATTGTGTTTTGGTCTATTTGGTTCCCGGAATTAAGAAGGATTTGATTGACATACATGGATGCACCATTGTTTGGGGCATAAATATTTATGATTGTTATGTCTTACTGATTTATGCTTCCCTTAAGCAGTATGATATGCCCTTCGTTATCCCTTCTAACTAATTTTGGCTTGAAGTCCACTTTATCTGACATGAGGATGGAAACCCCTGCTGTTTTACTGAGTCCATGTGTGTGGTATGTTTTTTCCCATCCTTTCACCTTTAGTCTGTGGGTGTCTTTTTCTATGAGATGCATCTCTTGAAGGCAACATATTGTTGGGTCTTTCTTTTTAATCCAATATGCCAGTCTATGTCTTTTGACTGATGTGTTCAGACCTTTAACTTTCAGGGTTATTATTGAGATATGATTTGTGTTCCCAGTCATTTTGGCTTATTTTTGGTTTTTAACTTGACTTTGTTTCTCCTTTATTTTGCTATTCCTTTAGGGTAGTTCCTCCCTAAGCTGACTTACATTGTTGTTCTTCATTTCTTCCTCATGGAATATTTTGTTTAGAATGTTCTGTAGTGCTGGCTTTCTATTTGTAAATTCTTTTAGCTTTTGTTTATCATGGAAGGATTTTATTTCTTCTTCAAATCTGAAGGTAAGTTTTGCTGGATATAAAATTCTTGGTTTGCATCCATTTTCTTTAGAGCTTGAAATATGTTGTTCCAGGCCCTTCTTGCTTTTAGGGTCTATGTTGAAAAATCTGCTGATAACCATATTGGTTTCCCCCTGAATGTAATCTGATGCTTTTCTCTAGCAGTCTTTAAAATTCTGTCTTTATTTTGTATATTAGGTACTTTCATTATAATGTGCCTTGGTGTTGATCTATTGTAGTTTTGCACATTTGGTGTCCTGTAAGCCTCTTGTATTTGATTTTCCATTTCATGCTTCAGATGTGGGAAATTTTCTGATATTATTTCATTGAATAGATAGTTCATTCCTTTGGTTTGTATCTCTGTGCCTTCCTCAATCCCAATAACTCTCAAATTTGGTCTTTTCATGATATCCCATAATTCTTGTAGGCTTTGTTCATGACTTCTTACCATCTTCTCCTTTTGGTCAACTTCATTTTCAAGATTAAATATTTTGTCTTCAATGTCTGAGGTTCTGTCTTCCAGGTGATCTACCCTGTTGGTTATGCTGTCTATTGAGTTTTTAATTTGGTTTATTGTTTCCTTCATTTCCAGAGTTCAGTTTGTTTGTTTGTTTGTTTTTTCAGAATCTCTATCTCTTTATTGAAATGATCTTAAGCTTCCTGTAACTGTTCTTTTAACTGTTGATTGGTGAGATCATTCGTTGCCTGCATTTGCTCTCCCATCACATTGTTTGCTTCTCTGATCATTTTAATTTGTACACTCTGAACTCCCTTTCTGACATTTCTTCTGCCCTGCTATCATTGGATTCTGCTGATATAGCATGTAGGTTTGTTTACAACCTACAATTGGAAGGTAGGTTGTAGCCTACTACTTTTTTCCCCTGTTTTCTCATGTTACTCATGTATCTTCTCCTCTATCCATGAGAATATGAGGTATTGCAGCTTCCCCTCTATAGACTTGTGGTGTCCCAACAATTTTCCAATGCCTTACCTCCTAGTCTTCAGTAACACTAGATCACAGACTGGGGCCAGGGTAGGGTATGTCTGGGCCTCTGGGCTGGTCCTCCTTGCAGCTGCCCCCATGCAGAAGTCCCATGGGAACATTCAGGGCTGATGTACCAGGTGCAGAGGTCTCAGGCCTCTGCACTGGGCTGAGCCTGATGTCTGTTTCTGTACCTACCTCCCAGACCCATAAGTCTCATGGGACTTGGCTTGGCAGATCCCAAGCCTCTGAGCTCAGCCTTCCCAAGTGGGAAACTCAAGTGTCCACTGTGCCCGCTCACCACATGCCGAGGTGTTCCACTTCTGGGCTGTGCCAGCTGCCCCAACACGAAAATTCCACAGGAGCACTTAGGACTGACCTACAGATGCAGAGGTCTCAGGCCTCTGTGCTGGGCTGAGTCTGATGTCTCGATGCCCTTCAATTGATGAATGGATAAAGAAACTGTGGTATATATACACAATGGAATATTAGCCATAAAGAAGAATGAAATTATGGCATTTGTTGGTAAATGGGTGGAGTTGGAGAATATCATGCTAAGTGAAATAAGCCAAGCCCAAAAAAACAAAGGCCGAATGTTTTCTCTGATAAGTGGATGATGACACATAACTGGGGCAGGGGGGAGTTTGGTAGGGGGGTGACAAGAGAAGAATGGATAAACTATAGATGGTGTAGAGGAAAATGGGATGGGAGTGGGTGGGGGAAGGAAGATAGTAGACTGAGACAGACAATATTACCCCACATATATGTAAGATTATACGAATCATGTGACTCTACATTGTGAAAAAAAAGATATATTCCCTGTTGTATAATTACATCAAAATGTGTTCTACTGTCATGTATAATTTAAAAGAACCAATTAAAAAAGTAAAAAAAAAAATGACTCCCCATTGGCTTTGTCAAGCTTTCCTTTCACTACATGGAAGTCATGGGCACTTCCACTCAATCTTCCTTCCCTCTGTCTTACACTTGAGGTCAGACTTGCATTGTAATGTGATGTCCACCCCATCTTTCCCAGCTGCTTCCCATCTTCTCTCCTAAAATTCTTGCACATTTAATCCCATGTTGGCCCCTACTTCTGAGGTGGTTAAATTGGGACAGGCCCATCTATTCCCTGGGACACCAAGAATATGCCACCCTGTGGGTAGGTGAGACTCTTACAGTTCCTAGCATAAGGGTGGAGTTTAATTTCACTAGTGTTTACCAGGAACAGTGTCCTAGTGGAGGGAAATACTGGCAGGTGTGAAGATACAGGCATTTAAAAAATATGACTGGGGGGCGGATTTTAAAAAAAGATGGCAGAGTTGGCTGGCTACTGCTAACTTGAATTGGTGCACTGCAGAAGGAAAATGAGGAAGACCTATTAAGCAAGTCAGAGCTAAGTGTGAGAGGCTCTGTGGTAACTTAAAAAGGCCTTTATCACTGTAGTGGAAAAACAAATGCAGTTAAACTGCAGCTCAAGAAATAAGTGTTAAGAGGCACTTTTGAATGTTGAATATTTAACTCAGGCAGTTCTGTTAATAAGAGGCTGGAGAGACCTAAGATCCTAAACATGGGATGGCAACATCTAGATGGATGCCCCTGTGATTTCCTCTGGGTCCGACGGTCTAACCAGCAAGTCTGCTGTGCTAGAAGATGAAGAAACCTCTTGCCACATGGCAAGAGTCCTTTCTCCCCTTCTCCCAAACCTTCTCCACATCCTTTCATGACTGTCAAACCAATGACTAGGATTAAATCCCAGACTAACCCAGTTGAGCTGAGTTGATATATATTGGCATGGACCAGGGGACTAGTCCTAGGATTGGATTTTTTTAATTTTATTTTAGGGTGTTATGGTCTGTGGATTAAAAGGTATCATATTGGGGTACAACTATAATGTATCAGTAACAAAATGTGGGAATAAAACTTGGGTAAGAATAAATAAAAGCTATCATGGGGGGAGAACAAAATAGAATGCTGAAATTGCTTCTTGTTCCTACCAAGATAATAATTAGATGCAAATTTTTTTCTTGGGGGGATTATGGAGATTATTGCCAGCATTTAAGTCTGAAGGATGAAGGGATGGTTACCTCAATTCCATCTCATTAATTTGCCAGGCTAGCCCCTAAAGACGCTGGATGAATCCGGGGGAATGAGTCTGGACTACTGCTGACTTTACCAAGTAAGAACCCTGATTTTATCCTCAGGGTTGAACATAGACTAGAGAAGATAATTAAAGCCTCAGACACCAAGTATTACCAAATGCATTTTGTTCCATTCCAATTTGCAAAGGATCAGAAAATAGCTTAACTGGAAGTAAAAATGACAATATTCATTTAGACTGAATTTTGCTTCAGGCTGTTAATTCTTTCACCCTTAATCATCAAGGATATGAAGACATCTGAACCATCTCAATATCCCTTAGGGCACCATACTGATCCACTTTGCTGATGATATCACACTGATCAGATAGGATAAGCAAAGCATGGTTACCATGCTGAAGACCTTAGTGCATGTATGCACACCAGTAAAAGGGAACATGTGGGAAGCACATAGATACTGACAACAGACAGGATAAAAAGGGATCCTAACCCAACAGCAAGGAAAGCTGAATGGAAACTCAATTTTACATTGCAAAATCCCTCAAGACCCAGCTACCTCTGGAAATTGAGAGTAAAGATGAGGTTGAAAGGTGAAAATTCCCTTGAAGGCAAACATTTTCTGCTTTCCTTTCTCTTCTTTGCCCTTGGAGTTGAGTAGCTTGAGGATGATGTGTCTAGAGGGGGAGAGGCTATGCATGTGTTTATGCTCTTTGCAATTTGTAATGCATCTTGATTCTCTGGCTTTGTATATTTAATCATTTTTATAAAATACAAATCATTATCTCTTCAAATATTACTTCTGTCCAATGGTCCTTCTCCCCTCCTGTGCCCTCTAAAAACTAAAATTATAAGACATAATAGAAAAATGTTAGTATTTATTCTTTTCTCTTCCTGCTTCATTTAGCATATTTTATCCAAATAATTTAGTTCTTCTTCCAACTATGTTTAATCTACTGTTAAACCTAGCTTTGGGATCTTACCATGTTTTCTTAACTTGTAAATTTTTCTGATCTTACAGCTCCCACCAGTTCTAAATTTCTCCATCTTGTCTCTTATTTCTTTGAACATTGTAAACATAATATTTTTTATTTTTAGTTGTAGATGGACACAATACCTTTATTTATTTTTATGTGGTGCTGAGGATCGAACACAGTGCCTCATACGTTTGAGGGAAGCACTCTACTACTGCGCCACAACCCCAGCCCCCATAATAATTTTAAAGTCTTTGTCTAATAATTCCATTATCTTGAATCTCTATCCTTTGTTTCTCTTGGCTTTTCATAATGGTTTCAAATGCTTAGTTATCCCTGATTTCCAGGCATTTTGCATGAAACCTTATGGAGATTCCTTGAGGTAAAAAATGAGATCATTTTACTCCTGTATTTAAATTTGATTGCCATTGACTATAAGAGCATTGACAATAAAGGATCATCTTAATCTTCTTGAGGGTTGGGAAATTTTCAAGTTGGCTTCAATATCTAAGGGCTACTCTACTTCTGATTCACTCTTTTTCTCTAGTACTGAGTTATTAACAATCTCAGTCTAAAACTTAACAGACATCCCACTCCCTTTCTCCATGGGCACTGAACTCCAATTTTGTCCTGTTTGTCCTATGAGTCTGTCAAAAGGTTTGCTTAGCTATTTAGTCACATCTCGCAGAATCAGCAGATGGCTAAGGGAATTAGAGTCCCAAATTCCTAGCTTGCCTCTCTGAGTTCCTTTCTTCTTTCTAATTGTGATCTGTTTGCTCTCTAATAATCTCAAAGCAGTTAAAAACATACTTTGTCTAAGTAGAATGAATAAAACATAACTTGCATATGTTTACATGAATACATGACCAGTGTAACTCCTCCATCATGTACAACCACAAGAATGGAAATTTATACTCCATGTATGTATGTCAAAATACATACAATCATGTATAACTAAAAAGAACAAATAAAATTTTTTGTTTTTCTAACATTTCAAATTGTTCTCAGTGAAAAAAATCATTCCTGTCACAAAGATTGCCATTAAGGTGAACAGGCAAAACATATTTTTTTAATCTTTTTTTTAAGTTGTCAATGGACCTTTATTTATTTATACATGGTGCTGAGAATCAAACCCAGGGCCCCACACATGCTAGGCTAGCGCTCTACCACTGAGCCACAACCCCTGCCCCACAAAACATATTTTTAATATACTAGCTTTGTTCATCTCTGAAAGATGTTATATTTTAGAGGAAAATAAGGATATAATTTTTAAAACAGGATTAAGGACTATGATTAGTTCAGGTAAAGAGAAGTAGGAGTATGGATAGGTTGTCAATGGGGAGAAGATGGTTAGATGAAGGTTATTTCAAGTCTTCAGTTTTAATTTCAGCTGTCAATTCAAAGACACTAATTGTATTATTTAAAATAGCTAACAAGGGCTGGGTTGTAGCTCAGTAGCGCAGCTCTCTCCTAGCACACGTGAGGCACTGGGTTCAATCCTCAGCACCACATAAAAAAATAAGTAAATAAAATAAAGGTATTACACCACATAAAAAAATAAATAAAATAAAGGTATTATATCCATCTAGAACTAAAAAGATTTTTAAAAATAAAATAGCTAACAAAACTAAATAAAAGAAAGACATGCATAGACCAATGACAAGTATGTGTCTTGAATTATAATTAGCCTAAATATATGTAACTTGGGTTCAATAAAAAGAAAAATATTAGGCAAGGAAGGAAATACAATCTGAGTAATTATATGGCATGGGAGAGGCTAGCACCTAAGTAATATCAGTACTGAATAGTAATCTAACCAAAAGTGTCATAGAGCCAAATTTGGAGATTAAAAGAGTTAATTTGCATGGAGGAATGGGAAATAATAAATAAGCCTTCATCTTCTTCATTGGGAAATCGACAGATAATGCCTAAAGTAGAAAATTCAAGAGTCACAAAATTATCACATTATTTAGAACTAAGAAGGTAAACAAGCAAATTTGCAACCAGAATTCAAAATGGTTGACTGTGGTGATAGGGTTTGGGGTGAAAAAGGAAGTTGATGTTTATAGCAAGGCTGTTAAAAGCTGATTGACCCTTTAAACTGTGTAGAAAATCTGTAAATTTAAAGAAATGAAAATTATAAATTACTTAAAGGTGTTGTCAGCAATAACTAAAAATAAGAATATAGTAAAAAAAAATAATGGAAACTCATGCCTGAAGATAGTTTTCCTAAAACTGATCCTACTAGTTGATCCATTATTTCAACCAATCAGTTCTCAGTCAATTCTTTGGCCATTTTTAATTTTAAAAAAGCCAAAGAAAGTATGTGCTGTGCATCTACCTGTACTTCTATTATATTAGTAGCCATATTGCATAAACCTAAAACTACAAAAATAAGTTAAACTTTTATTTGGGAATTATTAACTGAAAAGACAACTAAGATATTGTTCTTATTAAGAAGAAAAGCTCCATAAAAATAATTGAAAACTTGTTACAAAGTAAACCAAAGACTGGAAAAATTATTGTCTAAATGACATAACAGCCTGGCATGGTGGTGCATGCCTGTAATCCCAGCATTTGGTTGGCTAAAGCAAGAGGATCAAGAGTTCAAAGCCAGCCCCAGCAACTAAGCAAGGCCCTAAGCAACTCAGCAAGATCCTGTCTCTAAATAAAATATAAAAAGGGCTGGGGATGTTTCTCAGTGGTTAAGCACCTCTGGGTTCAATCTCCAGTACCAAAAAAAAAAAAAGACATAACATTGTTAAACATTGAAAAAATGAGTTTTGCATAATTCTGCAAAAATCCTGCTCTACACTTCTGGTAGAAAATATACTTTTGTTCAGGCAAAATGAGCGGTTGCCTAAAGTGAGTTTTTAACACACTGTCCATTAGCCATAAACTGAGTGTTTTCCTTCCTAGTTACTGAATATTAAGTGTGTCCATCAAACACAACTCCAAACCCTAGCCATGAGGATGAGACACAGGTCAGAGGCTGTCTCCTTTGGCCACTGATCTTACGTCTAATCTGAAACAGAAGTATGCACAACAACAGTAAAAGCTGACTTTTCACAGAACATTTAAAGTTTATATTCTTCAGTTGTGTCTCCCTTAGCACAAAAGCCAAGAAAATCATTGACCTGTCTCCTCTGAGATGCTCAACCCTGTTTATACTGCTTCCATATTTGGGGGTAAACACAGTACAAAAAAAAATCAACATCTCTCCATTTAAGAGGGAAAGTACACAAAGAAAAGGAATCTGGGGTCATGTGATGGTAAGGAATGGCTAAATCCAACCTCCCCAAATCCTAATTAAGCCTAAATACATGGTAATTAATGACTTTGAGGTCCACAGGGGGTCAAGGGATGCCTTCTTATCCCTTGTTTTTTGGATGGGTAACACTCCATCTGGCACAAGCACTCATGCACTGGGATTTTTTTGACCTTCAAACCCAGGGGTAAATGCCTAATATTTTCTGTACTCAATTCTGGCCCAAATACTAGTCAAAGGACAGAAAGAGATAGCTCCTGAGGGAAGCATAAATTATAACTCCAACTTTCTGCTAGACTTACATGAGCAATTACCCAAACTGACTTAATACCAGAGAAAAAGAAGTATCACTTTTAAATCCAAAGTGCTATGGCATTGTCTCATACTCTGGGGTTCTACTCTCTCAGTAAGTTTCAGAAAGGGAAAAAAGGGGAAAATTATGGAAAGGGACACTTCCACTGATTATCAATATGGCTAGTATAAGAAAAAGGCCCAAAAGGAGTCTTTGGATACAATTGAAAGTGAGGAACTCAAAGTTGATTGCATTATAAAAATAATAAGGGAGACAAGTAAGGCTCAAAAATATCCTGTGCTCCAACCCCTTGAATGCCTCCTAGTATGAAATTTGTTGTGTAAATTAAATGCCCAGATAAGATTCATAAGAATTATTTCAGAATATGAAATTTTCATAGTTTCTTGTTATTGTTCTTTTTGTCAGAATATGAATTTAAGAAAGGGTCTGAAATTAAAAAAGGTAAGTTGTAGGTATGGAAATATACTTTAGTAGAAAAATTAGAAGCTAAAAATGTTATACCCAAAGAAAACAAGATCATCCAAGCCATTCACATAAAGCCAAAAGAAGCCTTTATTATAGCTGGCCAGTGACGATCACTCATACACCTAAAAGCAGTGTGCCGAGGAATTGCTTGATGGTTACTTTGTTGCCAGTATTTATAGGGAGGGGGAGGAAGGGGTAGAGTTCTCTCTCCTGTAGTTTGCCAGTTATAGAGGGGGAGAAAGTGGGCTGGGCTATCTCTCTTGCAGGGAGGGGAAGAGGGGAAAGGAGGGGTCATCTCTCTCTTCTGATAATTCTTTTGGGGAGTATAACATTCTGCACTGGTCTTATCACCACTAACAAATCCTTGTTTAGGGAACTAGTTGGGATTTGACATTTTCAGTCCCCAACTTCCCAGACTCTGATGGCCTCCATTCCTCAATTTGACCAGATTCCCTATCCTATACTAATTGCATGTCCTCAATTAGGAACTTTTTACTGCTGTAAGGAGAGGGGACGACGACCGCTCTGGCTGCTTCCAGCTGGAAGGGGGCGGAGTGGGGCAAGCAGTGTGAAGTTCCTTTTAGAAATCTGGTCAATCGAGGGATCCAGGATAGAAGTCTGCTTGGGGAAGAGCAGGCTGTAAAGTCATCTGGGGGTGGGTGCTTCTATGAGAGAGAAATAAAAAGACATGAGTACCGAAATGAGATTAATACAGAATAAATGTTGCAACATCTGAAGCAAGTCAATAAATATCATGAAGATGACAGAAATCAATCTCTCACCAGGTGGAAGAACTGAGAAGTTGTTCCTATAACAAGGCCTAACAAAGACTGGAGAGGTCAAGACCTTTATTTGGGAACTTTAACATTGGCAGAGTCATCCAGAATGTAAACACAACATTTAATTTTTAATGTTATTGATGTCCCCAGAAAATATAGTTAAGCTACTTAATGTCTCTGATTCTTATAAAATATCCTTTTATTGGTATAACCTGTGTGTGGTAGAGATCTCCGTATTTGTCACTTAAGGCTAGATAATCATACTAGCAAACATAGATTAAGCCTACCAGTGTAGTTTAGGAAGATCTGTAGGCCTTAAACTGACTAAAATTTCTGACTAATTCTTTTGGAGAGTATAACAAAAGATATATTTCTGGATGAGAAAGTATTTTGTATGATAAAATAATGCCCTTGTGCTAAAGTCCAAAATAAAAAAGAGGAAAAATGAAGGATGTAAACAAGTTGTAAAATGTCTAAGTTGTAGAAGCATTATGGAAAGTAAATCAGTGGTGGAAATGTGGGAAGAGGCACTCCTGAGTGAAGGAGAATGAGCCAAACTCCAGAGGTGATGGGAGGGAGGGAGATGAAGCTGGAAAGAGATGCAGGACCACGTAGGGGAGATAATGCTCCCACAGGGCCTGATAATGCTCAGAAAACACTTTGCCAGGCCTTGTTGAAGAAACAAAGGAGAGACTCTAGGAGCCAAAGAAGGAGGTTTTGATCACTTGGTTCCCCTCACCAGTTTTTTCCCTGACATCTTGGTCAGAAAATTCTTGAGGGCATTGGTCACTGTGCTCCCTTCCCAACTCCCCACTGGAAAGGCATCCAGAAATGGATCCCTAACAACCAACAACATAAACATAAGCTCCTGGGGCTGTGAGGGCACTTTCCTGGGGGCTGTCTTGTGACTTCACCATAAGAAGTGGGGAACAGACAATTCTGTGGTTGACCAGTATTTGATGGAAGACAACTATGCTCATGAGATGATAACAGATGGAGTCCCTTCCTACCATCAACTCAGAACCACTGCACAAGCACCACCCCTGGAATTCCCAGTGCTCAGAACCCGGTAACATCTTCTTTAGGTAACAATGGGGCTCAGGCATTCCGAAGAATCCCATTGGTGGACAGATTAGTGGGTGAGTTCACTCTTTCTAGAGCCATATGCCTGGTAACAAGACTCAACATTATGGATTCCCAAAAGGAGGACCTGGGCCTTCCTGGCAGTAAGTACCCCTTCAGTCCTTTGAGTGTGGAGACAAATTTTCAGGGAAGATGCTTTGCATGGATGGGGTGGTGACTGCCTGTGTGGAGGGCTAAATAGTTAAGAGATAGACTCCTCTAGGAAACGACTTTTAGAAGGCAGAAAAGACACATTGATGTCCTTATCAAGTCGCTCCTTGAGGGCCTTGCCCTTAAGTAAGGCTTATCAGTCTGATGGATTGGACAGGTCCTGGACTGGGAGCCAGAAGACCTGAGTCTGGGCAGGTCATGTCCCTGCTAGACCTAGTGTTCCTTATCTCCAAAAGGCTAAAGTGGACTCTTAGGCTCCCTGCAGATCTAGCTTTGAATAATAAAATGATGAGGTAAGTCTTTGAGGAGGAGGGAAGGAATGAATGGATGAATGAGCCAAATCAAGGAGAGGAATGAGAAACAACAGTTCAGGTCCCAAGCCAGAGCTGTCAGTCACCTGCCTCTTTTCTTTCTTTTACTGCCTCAGTGTGGGTCTCCCTATACTTTGGATTCATAGTGCTGTGTTCTCTAATGACTGGAAGCTTCATTGTCTTTCTTCACTGGAAGAAGTACCTGCAGCAGAGTGGCATGCCCAGAAGTGGGTGGAATCATTGAAAGCTTCCAGCTTCATTTACAGCCCACACGTGTACTGGGTAAATAAGAGGAGGTACTACAGTATCAATGCAACTATCACCACAGGCTCTCCCCCAGATCTTGCCAAAAGTGAGATTAAAGTCGAGATTCCAGATTCTCCGTGGGAACCTCCTGAGGGCAGGGGTTATGTCCTCAGAGGCAACAGCCCCAAGGCAGAAGTGCCTGGTCCTATGCAAACTGCTGTGGTGGTCCTACAGCAGCCCACATCTAATCGGATGCCACAGCACCAGACCAGACCCCCATTTCCAATTCCCATCTTTCAGGAGATACCATTTGAAGGACTTTCCACCACATACCTCCCATGGTGGAATGCTCTGCCTCCTACCCATTGGACATCTATCCTGAAAGGAATGTCCGCTTACATGCCATTCCCAGATGGGCCCTGGTATGAACTGCTTTAATGTGAAGACATTTGCTTCAGATTTTTAGCCTCCTTTCACTGAAGTTGGTTGCTTTAGGTACCAGGATTGTTAGTAGAAAATGGAGCTAACCTCAATGATGACATTTTGACACAGAGGTCACAGACCATTTGCATGTTATGTAAATAAAGATTTTTGAAAAGTCAGAGTCTTTTGTGTCTCATTTGCCATAAGGAGGGCAATATCCTTCCACTGTTTGATGGTGGCACAAGTGTATCCAATACAATGAGAACTGGAGGTTGACTTTGAAGAGACACATTGAATCAGTGTTTGTGAGGAGCTCAATTCCCTCCATGCAGTATTTAAGCTCAAACATGTGCAAGACCTGGGTTAGGTCCCCAAAGTCACTGCTGTTCTGCAGGAAGGTAAGTAAAATTGCCACAAGAATGACAGTTGCTGAGAGCACACAGGTATGGAAGTCCACAATGGCTATGCCACTGGTCAAACAAGTCATCATGAGGCCCATGAACCACAACACACTATGCACTGAATGACTGATATCTAATGTATTAATTCTAAGGTGGTAGTCTCTGTAAATTATTTCTAATACAAGAACACTGCAAAACAGCTATCATGATTCTTCTCTGACTGATGGAGACAGGTTCCAAGGGCATATGCCATTATCTTTTTTGTTGTTGCTCCTGAGCCACTTCTCCAATTTGCATCTGCCTAGCATTAAAGTTCCTGGTCTCTCCACCATACCCCATGGTATCTGTTCCCAAATCATGTCTTGTTAAAACATATGAATGTTTTAGTGTGTGCAGAGTGTCATCAGTTTGGTCTAGAGATTGGCTTAGAGGAAGGACTAGTGAGTACCTCCTAAAATTACACACAGAAATACATCCATAGCATATATTTTAGAGATCCATGGCTGCCCAAAAGTTAAGAGTTTCCTGTCACTCTATTATGAGGGAATAATTTCTATGCTTCCTGAAAATGGTCCTAAAAGGACAGACAAATGCATTTATGAACTATTTGCTCCCAGTTTAAAGATGAGAAAGCCTGGTTTGGGCACAGAAATTTTATCCATTTATGTTGAAATGAGCAAACCCACTTACCATATTTGATCTAAACTTTATGTGCAGATTTCACTGAGAGGATGGGCCAGTTTTTGCCTGTTTTGTGAAGTGTGTATGTGTGTGTGTGTGTGTGTGTGTGTGGAGAGAGAGAGAGAGAGAGAGAGAGAGAGAGAGAGGAGAGAGAGAGAGAGAGAGAGAGAGAGAGAGAGAGAGAGAGAGCGCAATTCTTGGAACTTAGTAAACAATTTCTTTTTTTCCTATGTGAGCTGAAGGGACTAGGTCCAGCAACTGAAAAGAAAGCCCTAGCCTTATCTCTATGACCTCCCTCTAGCAATGACTTTTAAACCTTTTTCTTTTATTTATTTTAAAGGTAAGTGAAACATTTTTTTCTTTTGTAAACATAATCATATATCTCAAAATATAAAACAGGACTAGTGGATCTTCTCTGGTAGAACAGGGGCAGAGGTTCACTCCTTTTTCACCTATCCCTCTAAACCTTGCCCCTTTCAACCCTGCAGATGTGGACAGCCCAAGACCTACAGTCTTCACTAGAACACTGCACTGTGTCCACCATCTGTTAGCCCTTGCTTTCCAAGGAGGAAGGAATTCACAAAAATAGGGATCAAAGCAGATTTTTTTTTCCCTTAAGAACCAGGGGTATGGGAGGAGACTTTAGGGAGGCTTTAGGGGGAGGATCCAGTGACAGAAAAAGGAAATGTTTTATTTAGATATAGTAAAATGGCTCTTATCACTGATATGAAATAAATAAAACTTAAAGTGCGTCATGAAAACCTTGAATTCACTCCCTAAACAGAACCAAAATTGCTTATGTGTTAGCAATATATATAACTCGACTAGAAAAAAGTAGATTCGTATTTCTTAATATGAGAAAACAAGGTAGGTTAGGTTCATATAACAAACACTACAGGCTCTATAAAGTTTCAAGAAACCCAAATGTGTTCTGGTTTGGTTATGAAAGAATCCACATCTTGTTGGTGTTAGTAAGCAAGCCAATGAGGTGTGCAGCAAACAAGAACTGTCACTAAAAACAACTCAGCAGGCCATTAGAAGTATGAGTACATCATATTCAAAATCCTCAAATGTAACTGCAAGACCTGCAAGAGGGGTGGTAGGGGTTATGTCCAGCCACTGCAAAGAAAGGAAACTGCAGCAGAATGCAAAACAGTCAGCAGCAAGGGAAGGGTGTCCTCTCCTCTGCTTTGTGGCCTCAGACCTATTCCTGAGGGCCAGGTACTCTGCAATCATCTTGAAGCCAGGCACTATATTCCTTTGGGTCTTTGCTTTCTATTGCATGTTTGCCTCTCTGACTTATGGGGAGGCTCTTTAAGTAAACATTATGCCAGACACACATATATAAGACATTAGAATAAATGGATCAAGAAATAGTGCTTTGGGAAACTAAGAAGAGAAACAGTAAGAGCTGCCACACTCAATAGGTAAAAGGATTTAAAACTAAAGTAAAACTCATACCAATGCCCCATCTTTCTCACAAAGCTGAGAATGTGGCAGGTGAGGCTTGACTGTAGCTCAACACAAGGCACAGGCTGGGTAAGTGAGGATGGCATACAGATGTAAATCCTAAATTAACATTAAGTGATAGGACTTGTAAGTTGGTGAGTCTGCTGGACTTGAACAAAGGAAATTGAGATACCTACCTCTGTCTGGATAGGTAGATAGATTCTCAGGCAGGATGACAAAGGCATCACAGTCCTGAGTGCAGTATGGGTGCCTCTGGCAGACCTGGCAGGGGAGGGGATGTCAATCCACACAGCTCATGGGTGATGCTGATAGACAAGCTTGAGTTGGGAAGAAGAGAAAATAAACTGAAAAAATTATAGTTTTCCATGATATAGCTACTGGGTGTAAAAGAAAAGTTCATACTACAAGAGTTAAGGTGTCCTGAAAGTATCTGCATATGAATAAAAACTTGAAACTAAAAAGGACAAGCTACCTTATCCTCAAGTATATTTCATATAAATCAGTTATTCCAAAAATATTTTCTAGCTGGGCACAGGTAGCACACACATTTAATCCCAGTGGCTCAGGAAGATCATGAGTTCAAAGCCAGTCTCAGCAAGGGTGAGGTACTATACAACTCAGTGAAACTCTGTGTCTAAATAAAGTACAAAATAGGGGTAGGGATGTGTCTCAGTGGTCAAGTGCTGTTCTTGAATTCAGTGCCTAGTGCCTCCCACCTCTCCAAAAATACCATATGTGTGCAGACATAATATTTATAAGTGCATACAAACATAGCAGTATAATTCAATTTATTGCTAGAATTTTATTTGGTTGCTACAAAATGTGTAAGGGGTGTATATATGAAAAAGGAGAAGGGCATGGAAAGGAGCCAGAAGAGCAAGAAATTATCTTCAAATTTCCTAAAGTGCTAGGCTAACTTTAACTATATTTTAACCTTTCTGTGAAAGTGAAATAACATGGATGGACAAGGGAAATGTTAAAAAAAATTGTTTTAAAAAACATTTTTAAAGGGTGAAACATAAGCAATAATGACAAGCAGACATATTCACCAGAAAAGATGATGTTGCCTTGTTTTAACTGAATTTTAATACTTCTAGAAAAAAAATAAGGTTAGCCAACACCAAACTGAATGCTATGTAGGAAAAAAAAAGCCTTTTATATGTTTTATATGTAGCCTTTATATGTTTAAAAGTACTGGACTACACTGGCTCACAGGTCAACTTAGAAAAGTTAAATTAAATGAACTCTATTAGAGAAATCAGTGCCCCAGGAGAACTCCTCTAGTTTCTGCCTGTCTTGGCTACAGCAAAGTTAAGTTTGTCAGTTTTCCTTTTGTGTTGTCTCAAGACTGCTTCTGGGAACAACAGCAAGTGTAACTCAACATACAGGTGACATGGAGGTACTATTCCTTACAATCTGGGAACCTGCTTTGCAAGGTTTCTGGGGACCTGCTTTGCGAGGTCCACAAAAGGAAAAGTATTACACTTGCTACCATCACATGAAGGCTCCTGCCACAGTGCCAGCTACAGTTAGGCATTCTCTGGACAGAAAGCCTCTAACTGTAAGGAAACAATATGATTTCACACATTTCACTTTATAACTTTTTGACTTTAGTCATCTCACCAAGAAATCTCTCAGATTCTTGACTCCCTCCCAGTTAAAATCTCAAGGGGTATGGTTTCCTGGGTTAAAAGTAGATGTATCCCTTTCCGCTAATGCTCTGAGTGGCTAGTCTGAGACAATGACTAGGGACTTGCCTTTTGTCATTCAGAATGGAGATGGTACTGAAGGTAGGAGCCAGCTACAACCTGTGTATGGTAGGGGAAAACAATCAAACACACTTGAGGGAAAATGTAGCTCCCCACTGGATAACTTTTTATACTCAAAAACCCTAAAGAAGACTTGTCTGGTTCACAGGTTGAGCTTCATTGAGGGAATAGGAATAAACACTCAGAATCCAACTTTCTTAACCCTGGAGTTGACACTATTCCCACAGCATCAAGCCCCTGAATCAATGCCCCTGTTTATGCAGGATAAACCCCATGGAGCACCTTGGCATTTGGGGAATGAGTTAAGTATATGTGAACATAGATTCAGCTACTACCCAGAATACGTCATTTGTTCACATCCTGTTCAAAATCATTCTTTCTACTTTCCACACAATATGTACAATTTTTTTTCATTTTAACTATTTACAAACAGAAAAGGCCTATCTTTTAATGATAGGACATTGTCTGAATCTCTATAAAATGCAGCTCTTTAAGGCAAATTTACATGATATCTAAAAAGTAGCTCTCTCTCTCTCTAAATATATATATTCCAGTTTTAAAAGATAAGGTCTCCTTACCTCAAAAAAAGAAAAGAGAAAAAAAAGGGTTTTATTACTTCTTTCCCCAGAAATATTAAAATGTAAGTATTACTGGCTTCAGGAAATCATAGATTTCTGAACATCAGATTATAAATAAAATGTTTTTAATACCTTTTACACAGCTTTTTAAACAAGTTAGAAGGTGGCAATGTGTCTGCTACAATAGTTTGGAGGACTAGAGGGATGAAGCATAAAAGGGTTCTTTTTGTTATTTTAGTTGATTTTAGGTAGTTCAGGGTATACATCCATTCCTAAAATATGCCTGATGAGGGTAGACACTTAAAGCTACTCTTAGCTGCAGGAATGAATATTTTCCATCTCCACTGGAATCGAATTCTCTCAAGCTCCTGGTTCTGGGAAGGTAGATCCTAGGGAGTTCTAGATTTCCTGGTAGATCAGCTTCCCATCCATATCATGGCTGGTCTTGCAGAATAAATCCTGAAGATCTGTCAAAAAGGAATTATGAAAAACATATATGTCTATTACACAGAAAAATTCAGTTAAGGCTAGGTACTTAAGGTAGTTAAAGCATTGAAAAGAAAGCTACTGTGCAGATTTGTTTACAGAAGGCAACATTTAGGATTTCAATAAATCAGAAAGACTAATTTTTGATCCTATAAGAATGAGAGGAATATTACATGATACTATCCCCCAAAATAGAAGCAGAGATAGACAGTTGTGGGAGAAATGCATGACCTAGCTTTCTCTGTGTTCAAGGCCTTTCCTTTAGATTTTCCAGATTTTAATCTTTGTTGAAGGAATACAGATGATTGCTTGATAGGAGATAGTCTATAAAACAGATTATGATATATTGTGATATTTCTCATTGGATTACTGAGTGGGAGTTCCTATCAAAACTGATAGAAAAGCCAAAGCTCAAAAAGGAAAGTTACTTGTCTAAGGTCATGTAAGTCTCACATGGCTAGATACAGACTAGAGTTCAGTTTCCTTATTATCAATGGAACACTGACTCTCTGCATCCACAAAGGTACTACAATGTTGTGAAACTGATGCAAAGAAAAAAAAACCTCATGGATTGCTGAGGATAAGATCCTCTGCCCCAGGGGGACTGGAATGGAGGAAGGGCATGATTCCTGACAGAGTCAAGTGGTGCTTGCAAGATCAGTGCTTCCATGAGCAGCTGGTTCTGGATACAACTTGAGTGTGCTGAAAGTAGTGAAGGTGAACACTAGGGATCCTGGGGTTCAAATCCCAGCATTGCCTGTGGCACTGTGGAACCTTGGGGGATTAGCCACATCATATTTCTGAGTTTCTATTTCCTCCTGTCTAACCTGGGTTTCCTATGTGAAATAAATGGGGGAAAGTGCTGAAAAACAAAATAATATAGATACTGCTTGACTTATGATGAGTCAACTCTCATAAATTTTTTTAAAAAAATCCTTAAGTGTAAGTTTGATTAATATGCCTGGACACCAAACAATGCCTTGTATCCTCCTTCTTTCCCCTCATAACTGTATGGCTGACTGGGAGCCTCAGCTCATTGCCACTGCCCAGCATCAGGACGAAGTATTGTGCCACATATTGGTAACATGGAAAAAAGTTCAAAATGCAAAATATAAAGTGTAGTTCTACAGAAGTTGTATTGTTCTTGCACTGCTATAAAGTCAAAAAATTCTCTGATGAGCAATCATGAGTTTGGGAATGAATGTAATTTTTCGTTACTACTCATTCACATGGACTGCTTCAAAACACTTGGCATTTATGCCAATATGAACTCCAGTAATTTGAGGTCCTCGTTCCCACTTTTAGGGCTATACGTTTTAAGTGAAGTCTACATGTCCATGACCAGAAAAAGTTCATTTTACTATTCCTTATCAGCCCAGTGATTTCTCTTTTCAAAAGATAAGGCATCACAAGAATTCTGAGTCTCTAGTTAGTTTAAGTAGAAGGCAAAACAAATAAAAAATAATATATGGCATTAAGCGCCTTATTTGTACAAACGTTGGTAAATATGCAATAGTAATGAGGACACATCTTCATTAAATTTCCATTTCTGTATGAGTAGGGGGGAGAGACAGCACACATATTCAGAGATTTCAAAATTTTTTCTTCAATGTCTCATATAAGTAGAACCATGCAGTAGTTGTCCTTCTGTGGTTGACTTTTTCCCTTAGAATGATCTACCAATTTCACTTCTGGGTCCATGTGAAAAGAATGGAAATTAGGAGTGAAAGATATCTGCACTTCTATGTTCACTGATGAACTACCCATAACAGGAAAGATGTAGAAACTGAACTGACATTGCGGAGAGTAATGTACAGAAAATAGTGGCATATAAAACAATGGAAAATATTCTGCTCTGAAAAAGAAGAAAATCCTACCCTGTGTGATAATGTAAATACATTTGTTCCAAAGTAGGTATAGGCTTTTGATTGGAACTAGATGGAAAACCACCAGACAACCTGTCTCTCACAGAGAATTTGGCTGAAACTCTAAAAAAGAAAGAAGAAAGCATGTACTACTATACTTTAAAACATTGAGAAGTAAACAATTCCAGGCAGATGTGGGAATAAGTTGAATAACAACCCATACTGGCTTTTCTTTATGGAGATTTTTTTCCTCCCTCATTTCCTAGCTCCTCCCAGGGAAGGTTAAGTCCAGCCAAAACTGAAAGGAAAAACTTAAGGAACCAAATCTGTTTCCACCCAAAAAGTTGGGAAGGGGCCTCTCATGTTGAGGGGTCAGAGGTCACCCCTATTTGTTTTGTTTTTTTCTTCTCATAAAATTGTTCCACAGTCCCAAATTGGCAGGGGAATTGTCTCTCCCTCCAGGCAAAGGTACTGGCAGAGACTACTGTTATCTGAAGAGTGTGAGAGAAATCTCCATTCCAAGGTTTCCTTTTCTTTTCTCTTGCTGTTCTGCCTGGGAGTTGAACTGGTCATGTGGAAGTGCACAGAAGCTCAGGGGCCTAAAAACCCTGAAAGAAACATGGAAGAGGGGCCCTTCAGAGCCTGAGAATGAAAGAAGAATTCCAAGGAGCAGTAAGATGGAAGGGATTGCTTAAATCTTTTGTGAACCAACAGTTCCCAGAACTACCCTGAGCTTCATATGCATAGATTCAGACCCAAAGAGGCACAGCAAAGTTCTCAAGAACTGAAGTGTACTATAAGCCACCACATAACTCCCACATTAACCCATGAAAATAATAAGCTTGATCAAATTTCAACAAAACCATTTATAAGAAGAGAAAAGAGTCTCATATGCCCAACATAGCATGGCTAGAAAACATTCATCAAAAGCACAGAGACTTATAAAAACGTTTCATAAAAATTGTGACTGGTTATACAATGATACACAAAATGCAGCTTTTTAAATACCTGTTATTGGTCCTCGGTCACATCAGAATAACTAAGATATTTATTCACCACCTATTCACTCATTTCAACAAAGAAAAATAAAATCTTCCTGAAGCTAAACACAATAGAGGAAGGAAATGCAGTGCAAAGGAGCAGCTCTTTTTTGTCATCACCACTAGGTTTTCCAGCTCATATTGGGATTGACTTCCATCACTGCCCATATGCACTAAGACAACTGAATTAACAAACAATCAGGGACCCTGACCCAGAAGGCTACAACTTCCCGAAGACTATTGCAGGTACTTCTTTGAATTTCATGACATTAATTCCTTGTGCACATCCTTTCTCCTTCAAGAGTAGGATGATTAAAACACCACATCAGCTATTTCATGTGAATTCTGATTCCTAACATTTATTGATAATGGTCCCATCCCCATGGATGCCTACTATAAAAAAGCCACAGTCACTTGGGAAACAGTGAGAACTCCTAGCCCAGCTTCCTACTGAGAACACTAATTATAATGGTGCTTCAATTGTAAGCCTGTTACTTTTCCAACTACATTCTATTGACATGACTCAACAGAGGAGAAAATGTTCAAAAGTATTGGTGAGCAGGAATATCTAAAAAGGATTCATATGGCAGTTGAATGGATTCTCTTCCAATCTGACCTCTATAGAAAGCTTTGGAAGAAAACCATTCCCAGAAAAAAACAAATCTGTTTCTAAAGAATTTATATCTTCATATTTGAAAGCAATACTGTCAAAATCTTTAGTTACCTGCCAAGACCTGCAGTCCTGGAGTGTATCTTTACAGAAATATTTATCCCATTTTAGTCAACACAAAAAACAGTTGTGGCTGAACTCTGACCATAGATAACCATCAGTGATCTATGGTGGCATGGAGCAGGAGAAAAGGCAGGGATAGCTAGGATAACTTATATTCTTAGGTAATTTTTTAAGAAGACTGTTGGGTTAATTCATACCCCAACCCCCAGCCCTTTACAACAACAAACAATTCATTCACAACCCACTCTCCCTTCTCCTGACCATTCCCTAACAAAAATACTAACCAGCAGATATCCGGCCAAAATGAAAGGCCCAGATGGAGTGATGGTTCTCCCCTGTAATCTCAGGTACTGGGGGTCTGAGGCAGGAAGATCTTGAGTTCAAAGCCAATCTCAGCAAATTATTGAGTCCCTAAGCAATTTAGCCAGACCCAGTCTGTAAATATAAGTATACAAAGGGAAGAGGATATGGCTCAGTTTATATGCTCCCCTTGGTTCAATATGAGGTCCCAAAAAGGAAAAAAGCAAACCAAATTTTCAGCTCTCCTGATGGTTCTGTTTTCTACAATTCCCTTCAGGAATTATTACAGAGATCACCTTCCAGAAAGTCACTTCCATTGACTATTCCAACATCCACTTCCACTCAAAATCCTACTACCCTGGTTTGGATTTTTCTCACTGAAGAACTCTATTAACAATGCTCCTGTGAAATGATGGTAGAGCACTTGATAACTATGACATTCCAAGTGGAGCAGGCTTGCATCCATCAACTTTGGATGCAAAGGCCTGGAGATTCCAGGCTCTGGTAGGAAATTGCCTTTGCTTACTCTCCCCTGTGGGTCTTTCTGGGCTATAGGCACCAAGGGTCCCACTTAAGGCCTACTATGACATCTTGGCCACTCTCCAGATAATTCCTGATGTCACAAACAGGCAGACCGACAGTATTTTGGCTTCACCATGCCCAGGCAAGCAGAGAAGCCTCCTGTCCTGGCCACTCCAGAGGAAGATTCAAGAGAAGCACCAGCTCAGCTGTGATGGTGTGAGGGAAGACAAAGGGACCTAGCCCCAGGGGCAGGTTCTTTTCAACAACTGTGACCCCAACTTCTTCACCCACTGGAAATGGAGCATGGGTCTGTTGGCTGTGTGACTCATTTGGCCTATGGGTGATCCTGCTCCTTCCAGGGCTGGGCACCTGGCTCACTGCTGCCTGCCAGGATGACCATCCAGGGCCTCTAGAATGTGCAGTCTTCTGTTGACTACAACAGACATGCTGGGTGTCCCAACACCCGTATTCTGCTGCAAGAATGGGACCTGGGTGGGCCATGGGGTGGTGGAAAGATGTGAGTATCACCTATTGTAGCACCAACCCCAGTGATTGCTCCTCCAGGCATGGCTCACTGGAGATTTTGCCCAGTCAGGGACCCTGGCCAGGGATCCAACCAGTGAAAAGGAGTGGCAGGTTTTGACATCTGAGAGTGGTGGAGCAACCAACGCAGCTCAGTGGGTCATGTGAAGTTTGAGCTTGAAAACATCATACAAACTGGCTGGGTGCCCCTCTGTTTGTAGAAAGCCAATTCAGGTGACAACTTGTGGGGATGCAGAAAGAAGCCACTGAGGTATAAGCTCTCAGGCTGCGGAAAGGTATAATCCTTGATTTGAACACTCAGGATTGTTCATGCTTGTGGAGAAAACTCCCAAGTGATCTGACCCACTGATGGCCATTGCCCCAGGTGAGCTTCACTCATCCTCCTCTCTCCCTCTGCCCTTTGGTAAACTGTGTGACTCCTAATTGGACCATCCTTACAGACGATCATGTTACACTACCTGTTCTTTGTTCTTGGACTCCCTATAAAAGTGCTGTAATTCCTTAATAAATTTGAGACTGGTCTGGAACTTGCTCTCCCGAGGGTGTTGGTTACCTCGTCAGCCTTACCCCTCCAGAAGGGACAAAAACCCACAGGTTGAGTTACAATATATGGTGCCCAACCGCGGGGCCCTTCTTGGAGAACCCGTCGCCGAAACTCCCATTATCTTTGAATGAGACTTCTGAAAAGTGCAGTGCTGTATTCGCTTCGGTGACTTGGTCATGAGCTGTCCGGTCGTGAGCCATTCATCTGCCCAGCTCAGACTTCTTCTTGGAGAACTCCCTCTGACCCAATTCTCCCTTCGGCTCCAAGAAAATTGTGGTTTCTGGGTAAGTACATCTTCTAACATGGGTACCATACCCTCACATCTGAAGGAATCCCAGGTGAGGGTGTTATGGATCCTAGTTAGAAGTAGGTTCATTAGGGTGAAGGAGAAAGAAGGGTAACAGGTCTGGGAAATAGTAATTAAACTAGCACCGTCCATGATGGATGATAATTTATGGGACCCAGACTTCTGGAAGGGTATTTTTTTCCCTTGCTTGAGGCGCGGAAGTGCAAGGTGATGAAAAGTTACCATTAAAATTTTTCCCAATCATTACTGCCATACTCGCCTGCCTTCAAGGCTTGCCAGAGCCTGAATTCCCAAACTTAACTGAGGCTTTAGTTGCAGAAGTGCAGATCCAGGACAAACCGCCAGATATCAACTTAAACGCTGACACTTCAAATCTCATGGGCAACTCTGACAAGGGTAGGAGACCAACCCTTACCAGCAACTTCTCAGGGAAGCTCTGGCACTGAGCCAACAGTTACCATCCCCCCCCCAGGCTTTCTTATCCCAGAAGGAGTGCTGCAAAGAGAGCCTGGCAGCTCTGACACCCCCCAGGGAGATACACAGCTTTATCCTTTGAATTCCCTAGCTCCCAGCAAGGCCCATGCATAGAGCAGGCAGAGCTCACTCCACAAGGAGTCTTCCCCATCCCAGAGGGAGATAGAAATGCAAAATGCTGAAGAGAAAAGACAAATTTGCTCTGGAACTTCCTATTTTCCCCCAGAGCAGATACAAACCTTGGCAGAAATGCAGACAAAAGAAATGATGGAGGCAATCACAATGTTGCCACAGCAAATGCCTGGAATGCCACTGGGTGACATTTTCTCCCCAGGCAAACTCCACAGGGGAACTAAAGAGTCCTGAAATGCCTCAATGTACTGCCTTATGCAAACAAAGAGATTGTGCCAGGCACTCCAACTTTTTTGGAGCAAATAAACCTGTAGAAGCATTCCGTGTTAATATTTGCCTAACCTTACAAAATTACTATGCTGGAGTACCATGAAATGCTGAGTATATACAAGGCATAGGAATTTATAGCTCTCTGGTAATTCAAGCGCAGGGCTCAGCTCAGCACTTTGGCCAGATACACGCGTGTGCAATAAAAGCTTTTACGAAACTTCCAAGCAAACATGACAAGTCATTATCAAAGTTAATAAAAAAGGCTAATGAATCTTTTTCAGAGTTAGTTGCTAGGTGCACAGAGTCAGTGGAATGCAAAGTTCAAACCCCACCATACTAAAATGGAGAAGAGTTTTCTCATTGGCTACAGAAATCTACAAACTGTGCATTCAACTGTGTGTTCAATTAATCATGTACATGATAAAAAAAAATTTAATATAAACAAAAAGCACGCAAATTACAATTCAAAAATATCTTTAATTCATGTGAATTAAAAGGTTCAATTTAAAATGGGTAAACAAATAAAAATAAAATGTCTTAACATTGATTAACTCAGCGTTTTTTTTTAGATAACACTACTGTTTGTTGTGAAATGCCTAATGCCTTTTGTTTCTAGGATTTTTCTTAAACAAGGAACAGAGGATAAATATGCTTATCTAATATTTTGATTCTTACAGGAAAAAGAAGTAAATTGGATTTAATGTATAAGGGATTAATTTACAAAGTTAAATGTTAACTGTTAAGTAAAATCTGATACTTTTAACTCCTTAATTTCCAGGACCATATACTTGAACATTGCTGGTGTTTGCATGGATTGATAAATAAATGGGTTTAAAATTTGCTTTATGTTTTCATTAAAAACAAGGTTACTAAGTAAAATCCTAACAGGTACCATTCTACATACAAAGGGATCCAAAGGTTTCAACTGTGATTCAATTAAAGTACTATAAAAGACATAAAATATTTCATCTTATTAAAATAGAGTAATTTGTCTAACTCATAAATTTCATAAGGGTTGCTTCAAAATGTAAATAAACAATATTAGCAGATAGGGAAGGAAAATATAAAAAGTTCTAGGCATGGAAATATATTTGGTAGAAGAAAAAATGTTTCTAGGTTGGAAAGTCTTTTTGTGATGAAATACATGAGGGTCTGAGTAAGTGTTAAGAAAGTCTGTGTGTAAGTAAAGGGAAAATTTCAATAAGTTTGTGTGTAACTGGGTTGGTTATATGTGTGTGAGATGATCAATTAAAAGCTAATTCAAGGTTTTTCCCTATGGTCATATTAATGGGCTAATATAAACTAAAATGTAATCCATATATTAAAATGACAAGGATTTCTTTAAAAACACTAATTTACTCTTAACATTATGACTGTTAAATATTCTCCTTTAGAACAACTAGTACTAAAAATTGAGGTTTATACAATTATGATCAAACAACAACTGTTAGAGTATTGCACTATGTTACAGAGCCTAATTTTTCCCTAAAAACAAAATTTGGTTAACATCTAAATAATTGTGTTATTACTCTTCTTTGTATGCTAAATGTGTTCATATTTTCCAGGTGTAGCAAGTCCTTTGAGCAGAAAGTTTTAAAAGAATATCATTGAAAAATTGCTGTTCTCCAGACTAAGTTTATCTGTAATGGTAATTTTAACCTTATAAGAATAATAAAAATTTATTGCAGTTTAACTTATATCACTTAAAATAATATTATCGAAAAGGTATATGGAATACCTGTATTTATGTGGGTTTGTCTCTGTGTCCTCTATTCTGTACCATTGATCTACCTGTCTATTTTGGTGCCAATACCATGCTGTTTTTGTTATTATTGCTCTGTAGTATATTTGAAGGTCTGGTATTGTGATATCCCCACTTTGCTCTTCTTGTTAAGAATTGTTTTGCTATTCTGGGTCTCTTATTCCTCCAAATGAATTTCATGATAGATTGCTCTATTTCTATGAGGTCTGTCATTGATATCTTAATTGGACTTGCATTGAATTTCTATAGTGCTTTGGTAGTATGATCATTTTGATGATATTAATTCTGCCTATCCAAGAACATGGGAGATCTTTCCATCTTCTCAGACTTTCTTTAAATTCTTTCTTTAGTGTTCTGTACTTCTCATTGTAGAGGTCTTTCACCTCTTTTGTTAGATTGATTCCCAAGTATTTTATTTTTTTAGAGACTATTGTGAATGGTATAGTTTTCCTAATTTCTCTCTCAGAGGATGCATCATTTACAAATAAAAATGCATTAGATTTATGAGCATTAATTTTATATCCTAAATCCTATCCTATTCTACTAAATTTGTTTATGAGTTCCAGAAGTTTTCTGGTGGAATTTTTAGGGTCTTTTAAATAGAGAATCATGTTGCCAGCAAATAGGGATAGTTTGAGTTCTTCTTTTCCTATTTGTACTCCTCTAATTTCTTACTTGACAAAGGAAACAAAAACATACAATGGAGAAAAGATAGCCTCTTCAACAAATGGTGCTGGGAAAACTGGAAATCCATAGGTAGCAAAATGAAACTAAACCCATATCTCTTACCCTGTACAAAACTCATCTCAAAATGGATCAAGGACCTAGGAATTAGACCAGAGACCCTGCACCCAATAGAAGAGAAAATAGGTCCAAATTTTCATCATGTTGGCCTAAGACCAGATTTCCTTAACATGACTCCCAAAGCGCAAGAAATAAAAGCAGGAATCAATGATTGGGATAGAGTCAAACGAAAAAGTTTTTTCTCAGCAAAGGAAACAATCAGCAATGTGAAGAGAGAGCCTTCAGAATGGGAGAAAGTCTTTGCCACACACACTTCAGATAGAGCACTAATCTCCAGAATCTACAAAGTACTCAAAAATCTTTACACAAAGAACACTTATAACCCAATCAATAAATGGGCCAAAGAAATGAACAGGCACTTTACAGAGGAAGATCTTCAAGCAATCAACAGATTTATGAAAAAATGTTCAACATCCTTAGTTATAAGAGAAATGCAAATCAAAACCACCTTAAGATTTCATCTTACCCCAATTAGAATGTCTTTTATTAAGAAAACAGGCAACAACAGGTGTTGGCGAGGATGTGGGGAAAAGGGTCACTCATACATTGCTGGTGGGATTGCAACTTGGTGCAACCACTCTGGAAAGCAGTGTGGAGATTCCTTAGAAAAATTGGAATAGATCCACCATTTGTCCCAGCTATCCCACTCCTTGGCCTTTACCCAAAGGACTTAAAATCAGATTACTACTGTGATGCAGCCACATCAATGTTCATAGCTTCTCAATTTACAATAGCTAGATTGTGGAACCAACCTACATGTCCTTCAATAGATGAATGGATAAAGAAACTGTGGTATATATACACAATGGAATATTACTCAGCCATAAAGAAAAATAAAATTATGGCATTTGTAGGTAAATGGATGATGTCGGAGACTGTTATGCTAAGTGAGATTAGCCAATCCCAAAAATCCAAGGGCCGAATGGTCTCTCTGATAAGTGAATGATGATGCATAATGCGGGGTGGAGGGGGGGCAAGAATGAAGGAAGGCTAGATAGCATAGAGGGAAGGGAGG
>JAJEJO010001381.1:0-41485 GCA_020662805.1 Glaucomys volans | reverse complement strand
AGACAGCATAGAGGGAAGGGAGGGGTGGGGTCGGGGTAGGAGGGTAATAATAACAGAATGTGTGACAGACATCATTGCCCTGTGTACATGTATGAATGCACAGATGGTGTGACTCTACTTTGTGTACAGAGAAACAATAGCTGTACTCCATTTGTGTTCAATGAATCAAAATTAAATGAACAAAAAAAAGGCTACATTCCAAGTGTTCTCTGTTGGATTTGTAATTCATTTGTTAATTTGGGGGACAGTCATTTCTGAGATCTTCTGGTGCCATCCCCAAAGTCTGGATTACTTTGTTCCTTGGTGGGTGTGTACTCAAGGACAGATAAACCTGCCTAAAATGTGGAAGAAAAGTAGAGGAGCAGGAAGAGAGGAAATGAAAGAAACATGTCCATTTTAAAACTAAGCTGCAGTGGCAGAGCAGCAAGGGCTATCTATACTCAAAGCATAAACCATTGTTCATGGTTTGAGTGAACCACTGTTACACCCCCACAAAAATAGTATCAGGTTAACTTTCTTAAATTCATAAAATCATGTCCAATTGTATGTATCTCATTTCGTGTGCTTGATGTATTCTGGAAAAGTCACTTGGAAGTTAAAATTTTGCAAATCTGGACATATTTCAAATATTTATTGTCAAGATACTTTTAGTTTAAATTTGTACCATTTCATAAAGTAAATAATTTTGTCACTATTCCTTAACTTATTTGGTTTGTAAGTTTGGGCTTTTGTGTTAACATATTTCTTTCTAAAATCAAGTTACATCTATAGGCATGAGGAGATGCCACACTTGACTAGATAATTTACAATTACTAAAACTGTAAAAACAGTTTTCAATTTTTATTCTTACAATTTAGAATTTTTAAAAAGAATTTTTCTCTAAAGTAAGAATTCATATCTATCTGCAAGTTAGACTATGCAGCACCATAGGTCAAATACATGGGGAGTCAAATACATTTTTCTAAGACAGTCTAGCAACATGTAGCAAAATATTAAATGTAACTGTGTGAAGACATATACTGTGTGCTGGGGCTGGGATTGTAGCTCAGTGGTAGAGCACTTGCCTAGCACATATGAGGCACTGGGTTCATCCTCAGCACCATATAAAAATAAATAAATAAAAGAAAGCTATCATGTCATCTACAACTAAAAATTTTTTTTCCCTTTTAAAGATATATATGCCAAAACCAATCAATGTGACATTGTTTATAATAACAAAAATTTGGAGGTACATAAAACACCATGAACAGGGAACTCATTTAAATAAAAACAGATTATGTTACTGTCTTGTAATGAAATATTATATTGCTTTTTTTTTTTTTTTGGAACTGGGGACTGAACTCAGGGGCACTCAGCCACTGAGCCACATCCCCAGCCCTATTTTGTATTTTATTTAGAGACAGGGTCTCACTGAGTTGCTTAGGGCCTCGATAAGTTGCTGAGGCTGGCTTTGAACTCCAGATCCTCCTGCCTCAGCCTCCCGAGTCACTGGGATTACAGGCATGTGCCACCACACCCAGCTATATTGCTTTTATCAAGCAATATCATAAGTAAAGAATTATGGTGAAATTTTTTTTTCTATTACATGGCAGCAATTTGAAAGTCTGAGAGTCTCTTGTTGGTGAATGTGAAATAAAGAAGTCAAGAGTTTTATGAATGAGGGCCATAAAACACTTACCTTATAGTTTGACTGGAAGGTGTTGATAAGGTTGGCTACCCTCAAGTTTTATAATCCTCAAAAATATTTAGGAGACTGACATGCTATACTGAATATGTTATGAACTTGAATTATTTACTTATAAAATACTCCAAGATCATTTTTACATTTTAAAGAGACTTTAAAGAATTTTATTATTTAATGAATGAATGTTAAAAAGTTGAATTTTCTTCAGGTGTTTTCACTAGAAACATAAGTTGTTTTGTTGTTGTGCTTTGGGGTTTTTTGTTTTTTGTTTTGTTTTGTTTTGTTTTGCAGTACTGGGAATCAAACCTGTGCCCTCATACATGCTAGGCTAGGACTGACTCTATCATTGAACTATATCCCTTAAAGCCTGTTCTTTAAGAGGAAAATGTGTATTCTGTTGTTCCTGAAAAAGTTCTAGATACAATGATTTTATGTATTCTACAGCTAGGTAGTGTTTTTTCAACATCGAGTAATACTTATTGTTACCCATTTCTCGAATCTTTTCCAGGAGAGGGTGCACTTCCTCTCTAAATTTACTTGATTAAAAGAAGCTAAGAATTATTTGGCAATTTGGTTTATACAAATGAACAGTTATTTAAGATGTGATCCTAGAGGATGAGGGGAGGATCCAAGTATGAGGGCAGTTTGGGCAATTTAGTGAGACCATGCTTCAAAATAAAACATAAAAAAGGATTGGAGATATAATAGAGCACCCCTTGGTTCAATCTATAGTACCCCTCCAAATCAGGCATCACCTCCTTCAGGGCATATGAAACCACATTAAATTTTATTTACTATCAGTTGAATTTATTTTTCAGTCAGTTATGTAAAATAAACTTACATACTCTTTCCTCCCCTGATTTTTGCCATTAAACCTTTAAATTCTAAGCAAATCACAATGCATCTATTTAGGAGTTAGATTTGAATGTACTATGGGTATGAATGTTAATGGAAAGTCTATGTTTCACGCTTCTGTAAAATATGAAGAAAAGTGCTCCCAGCATTCTATGAAAAGCTATTGTTAGATATACATGTATGATCAGTCTGAGTGTGAAAGTCAATGGAGGCATGGAAATAGGGTTTCATTTCTTATATGAAGTATATACAAAGTAGCACAGGTGGGTATTTTAAGTTCCAAAGGTGCAGAACAAAACAATAAGAGATTGTATGAAATTTAGCATAAGTTTGTTATGTCAACTAGAGTCTGCAGTTAGAAAAAAGGCCTGTGACAATGAGCCAAAGAGGCTTTTGGGAATGGTTTGAGCTGAAACAAGTTCAAGGAATTGTGTTGGAGGACAAGGCCTGCCTTGGTTTGGGTGCAACAACATAGGTTAGAGATCAGTGCCATGGTGAGTAATTTTATGCTTTAAAATGGGACTAGGACATTTTGTTTTGTTTTGTTTTGTTTTGTTTTCCGGTGGGGCATTTTTTTTTATTTAATTTTTTGATTCATTGAACACAAATGGAGTATGGCAATTGTTATTCTGGTTGGACACAAAGTAGACTCACCCCATCTGTGCATTCATACATGTACACAGGGAAATGATGTCTGTCACACATACTGTTATTATTCTTACCCCCCAACCTCAACCCCACCCCTCCCTTCCCTCTATGCTATCTATCCTTCCTCCATTCTTGCCATCATTCCACCCCACATTATGCATCATCATTCACTTATCAGAGAGACCATTCAGCCTTTGGATTTTGGGGATTGGCTAATCTCACTTAGCCTGACAGTCTCCAACATCATCCATTTACCTGCAAATGCCATAATTTTATTCTTCCTTATGGCCAAATAGTACTCCATTGTGTATATATACCACAGTTTCTTTATCCATTCATCTATTGAAGGGCATCTAGGTTGGTTCCACAATCTAGCTATTGTGAATTGGGCAGCTATGAACATTGATGTGGCTGCATCACAGTAGTAATCTGATTTTAAGTCCTTTGGGTATAGGCCAAGGAGTGGGAGAGCAGGGTCAAATGGTGGATCCATTGCAAGTTTTCTAAGGAATCTCCACACTGCTTTCCAGAGTGGCTGCACCAAGTTGCAATCCCACCAGCAATGTATGAGTGTACCCTTTTCCCCACATCCTCGCCAACACCTGTTGTTGCCTGTTTTCTTAATAAAAGACATTCTAATTGGGGTAAGATGAAATCTTAAGGTGGTTTTGATTTGCATTTCTCTTATAACTAAGGATGTTGAACATTTTTTCATAAATCTGTTGATTGCTTGAAGATCTTCCTCTGTAAAGTGCCTGTTCATTTCTTTGGCCCATTTATTGATTGGGTTATAAGTGTTCTTGGTGTAAAGACTTTTGAGTACATGGTAGATTCTGGAGATTAGTGCTCTATCTGAAGTGTGTGTGGCAAAAACTTTCTCCCATTCTGAAGGCTCTCTCTTCACATTGCTGATTGTTTCCTTTGCTGAGAAAAAACTTTTTCATTTGACTCTATCCCAATCATTGATTCCTGCTTTTATTTCTTGTGCTGTGGGAGTCATGTTAAGGAAATCTGGTCCTAGGTCATCCTGATGAAGATTTGGACCTATTTTCTCTTCTATTAGGTGCAGGGTGTCTGGTCTAATTTCTAGGTCCTTGATCCACTTTGAGATGAGTTTTGTACAGGTTGAGAGATATGGGTTTAGTTTCATTTTGCTACATATGGATTTCCAGTTTTCCCAGCACCATTTGTTGAAGAGGCTGTCTTTTCTCCATTGCATGTTTTTGGCTCTTTTGTCAAGTACGAGATACCTGTATTTATGTGGGTTTGTCTCTGTGTCCTCTATTCTGTACCATTGATCTACCTGCCTATTTTGGTACCAATACCATGCTGTTTTTGTTACTATTGCTCTGTAGTATAGTTGAAGGTCTGGTATTGTGAAACCCCCTGCTTCGCTCTTCTTGCTAAGGATTGCTTTAGCTATTCTGGGTCTCTTATTCCTCCAAATGAATTTCATGATTGCTTGCTCTATTTCTATGAGGTCCATCATTGGGATTTTAATTGGAATTGCATTGAATTTGTATAGCCTTTTTGGAAGTATGGCCATTTTGACAATATTAATTCTGCCTATCCAAGAACATGGGAGATCTTTCCATCTTCTCAGGTTCTCTTTAACTTCTTTCTTTAGTGTTCTGTAGTTCTCATTGTAGAGATCTTTCATGTCTTTTGTTAGACTGATTCCCAAGTTTGTTTCTTTTTTTTTTTTTTTGAGGTTATTGTGAATGTGGTAGTTTTCCTAATTTCTCTCTCAGAGGATGCATCACTTATGAATAAAAATGCATTAGATTTATGAGCATTAATTTTATATCCTGCTACTTTACTGAATTCATTTATGAGTTCCAGAAGTTTTCTGGTGGAATTCTGAGGGTCTTCTAAATAGAGAATCATGTCATCAGCAAATAGGGATAGTTTGATCTCTTCTTTTCCTATTCGTGTTCCTCTAATTTCTTTGGCCTGTCTAATTGCTCTGGCTAGAGTTTCAAGAACAATGTTGAATAGTAGTGGCAAAAGAGGGCATACCTGCCTTGTTCCAGTTGTCAGGGGAAATGCTTTCAATTTTTCTCCATTTAGAATGATGTTAGCTGTGGGCTTAGCATAGATAGCCTTTACAATGTTAAGGAATGTCCCCACTATCCCTATTTTTTCTAGTGTTTTGAGCATGAAGGGGTGCTGTATTTTATCAAATGCTTTCTCTGCATCTATTGAAATAATCATGTGGTTCTTGACTTTAAGTCTGTTGATGTGGTGAATTACATTTATTGATTTCTGCATGTTGAACCAACCTTGCATCCCCGGGATGAAACCCACTTGATCATGGTACACTATCTTTTTAATATGCTTTTTTATGCGATTCACTAAAATTTTAAGAATTTTTGCATCTATGTTCATTAGAGATATGGGTCTGAAATTTTCTTTCCTTGATGTGTCCTTCTCTAGTTTTGGTATCAGGGTGATATTAACTTCATAGAATGAGTTTGGAAGGGTTCCCTCCTCATCTATTTCATGAAATTCTTTGAGGAGTATTGGAATGAGCTCTTCTTTGAAGGTCTTGTAGAACTCGGCTGTGAATCCATCTGGTCCCGGACTTTTCTTTGTTGGTAGGCTTTTGATGACTTCCTCTATTTCATTGCTTGAAATTGATCTATTTATGTTGTGTATGTCCTCCAGATTCAGTTTGGGTGGCTCATATGCCTCTAGGAACCTGTTGATGTCTTCCAGGTTTTCTATTTTGTTGGAGTATAAATTTTCAACGTAGCTTCTTATTATGTTTTGTATTTCGATAGTGTCTGTTGTAATATTTCCATTTCCATCACGAATTTTAGTAATTTGGAGTTTCTCTCTCCTTCTCTTTGTTAGCGTGGCTAAGGGTTTATCAATTTTGTTTATTTTTTCAAAGAACCAACTTTTTGTTTCGTCAATTTTTTGAATTGTTTCTTTTGTTTCAATTTCATTGATTTCAGCTCTGATTTTGATTATTTCCTGTCCTCTGCTACTTTTGGTGATGATCTGTTCCTCTTTTTCTAGGGCTTTGAACTGTAATGTTAGGTCATTGATTTGTTGACTTTTCATTCTTTTATTATATGCACTCCAAGCAATGAATTTTCCTCTTAGCACTGCTTTCATAGTATCCCAGAGATTTTGATATGTTGTATCTTTGTTCTCTTTGACCTCTAAGAATCTTTTAACTTCCCCCCTAATGTCTTCTGTTACCCATGTATCATTCAATAGCATATTATTTAATCACCAGGTCTTGGAGTAGTTTCTGTTTCTAACTTTACCATTGATATCTAATTTCATTCCATTATGATCTGATATACAAGGTAGTATCTCTATGTTTTTGTATTTGCTAAGAGTAGCTTTGTGGCATAACATATGGTCTATTTTAGAGAAGGAATCATAAGCTGCTGAAAAGAAAGTGTATTCACTTTTTGATGGATGGAATATTCTATATATGTCTGTTAAGTCCAAATTAGTGATTGTGTCATTGAGTCCTATGGTTTCCTTGTTCAATTTTTGCTTGGAAGATCTGTCCAAGGGTGAGAGAGGAGTGTTAACGTCTCCCAGTATTATTGTGTTTTGGTCTATTTGATTCCTGAAATTGAAAAGGATCTGATTGACATACGTGGATGCACCATTGTTTGGTGCATAAATATTTATGATTGTTATGTCTTGCTGATTTATGCTTCCTTTAAGCAGTATGAAATGTCCTTCTTTATTCCTTCTGACTAACTTTGACTTGAAGTCTGCTTTATCTGAAATGAGGATGGAAACTCCTGCTTTTTTACTCAGTCCATGTGCATGGTATGTTTTTTCCCAACCTTTCACCTTTAGTCTGTGGGCATGTTTTTCTATGAGATGAGTCTCTTGAAGGCAGCACATTGTTGGGTCCTTCTTTTTAATCCAATCTGCCAGTCTATGTCTTTTGATTGATGAGTGTAGGCCATTTACTTTCAGGGTTATTATTGAGATATGTCTTGTATTTCCTGCCATTTTAGCTTTTTTGGGGTTTTTAGCTTAACTTTGTTTCTCCTTTGATTGACTCTTTCTTTAGGGTAATTCCTCCCCATGCTGACTGAGATTGTTGTTTTTCACTTCTTCCTGTTCGAATATATTGTTGAGAATGTTCTGTAGGGCAGGCTTTCTCTTTGTGAATTCTTTAAGCTTTTGTTTATCGTGGAAGGATTTTATTTCATCATCAAATCTGAAGGTAAGTTTTGCTGGGTATAAGATTCTTGGTTGGCATTCATTTTCTTTCAGAGCTTGAAATATGTTGTTCCAGGCCCTTCTTGATTTTAGGGTCTGGGCTGTGAAATCTGCTGATATCCGTATTGGTTTCCCCCTGTAGGTAATCTGCTGCTTTTCTCTCGCAGCCTTTAAAATTCTATCTTTGTTTTGTATGTTAGATATTTTCATTATAATGTGCCTTGGTGTGGATCTGTTGTAATTCTGTGTGTTTGGTGTCCTGTAAACCTCTTGTAATTGATTTTCCATCTCATTCATCATATTTGGGAAATTTTCTGATATTATTTCATTGAACAGATTATTCATACCCTTGGTTTGTATCTCTGTGCCTTCCTCAATCCCAATGACTCTTAAATTTGGTCTTCTCATGATGTCCCATATTTCTTGGAGGGTTCGTTCATGATTCCTAACCATCTTCTCTGTTTGTTCAACTTTGTTTTCAAGATTAAATATTTTGTCTTCATTGTTTGAGGTTCTGTCTTCTAAGTGATCTATTCTGTTAATTATGCTTTCTATTGAGTTTTTAACTTGGTTGATTGTTTCCTTCATTTCCTTGTTTCCTTCAAGAATTTGGTTTTTTTTCTCAGAACTTCTATCTCTTTATTGAAATGATTTTTTGCTTCCTGCAATTGCCCTATTAGCTGATTATTCATAGCCTGAATCTGCTCCCTTGTCACATCATTCTCTTCTCGGATCATTTTAATTATGAACATTCTGAACTCCCTTTCTGTCATTCCTTGTACCATGCTGTCTTTGGGATTTCTTGATGTATCATCTAGGTTTGTTTGGGACACTTTCTTCCCATGTTTTCTCATGTTGCTCGTGTATCTTCCCCTCTAGTAGTGCAAATCAGAGGGATTGCAATTTCCCTGTAAAGACTTAAACTGTCCCTGCAGATTTCCAGTAACTCACCCAATGTTTGAGAGGTGCTTGATCAAGCAGTGGCCCAATATAGCTGCTGTCCCACTACCTCCAGGTTGGGAATGATCAATACTTCTGGGCAGAGGCAACCAGGAGTCGCAGTGCCGCGGCCCTGCCGGAAGACCTGAGCTCAGCTCCGATGATTCAGGCAGCCGAACATGGTCTCTCTCCGCCAGGGAAGCTGCAAAATGGCGCCAAAGGGCCCAAACTCCCAGCTGGAGCCGACAACCGCCTCTGCTCCTGGCCAGATCTCACCAGGAGTTGCAGCACTGAGGCTCCGCCGGAAGACCTGAGCTCAGCTCTGAGTACTCAGGCAGCCGAAGATGGTCCCTCTCCACCAGGGAAGCTGCAGAATGGTGCCAAAGGGCCCAAACTCCCTGCCGGAGCTGGCAATATCTCTGCTCCAGACCAGATCTCACCTGAAGCCACAGTGCTACGGCCCCGCCGGAAGACCTGAGCTCAGCTCCAAGGGCTCAGGCAGCTGAAGATGGTCTCTCTCCTCCAGGGAAGCTGCAGAATGGCGCCGAAGGGCCCAAACTCCCTGCCGGAGCTGGCGCTGTCTCTGCTCCAGACCAGATCTCACCTGGAGCCCCAGCGCCGCGGCCCCGCCAGAAGACCTGAGCTCCAGACTAGGACTTTTTTAAGGCAGGAACCAATAGCTAAGAAATAGGGGTTAGAACTTAGGGTGATTGTAGGAAGATTTAAAGATCTGAAAAACGGAGGAAGGAACAAAAAAGGAACCTTGCACATCCTCTTGTGTGCTGAGGACTAGTGTATGTCTGATTTGAGAGGCATTATAGCACAGTGATTAAAACCAGTGCACCAAGGATGTAAATTCTGATTGTACCAATAGCTCTGCAGTCTTGGACAAATTAACTTGAATCAAGTTTCTCTCTTTTTTTGGTGGTTAATGGAGATACTAGTCTTATTAGGATTGTGACGGTTAAAAAAAAGACCTAGGAGAATACTTGGTAGATAAGAAACAAAAATACTGGTTATTAGGCAGAAAGTGGGATTTAGTTAAAACTGGAACCTTGTCTTAATTCAGTGTTTGATTCACATTTTGAAGTTTATAAACAGTAAGACAATGTGTAGAAATCCTAATCACTTTTAGTCTGACAGTAGAAAATTGAATTCCCCAAATGAAAAAAAGTGCTAAAAACATTCTAGTAGTCTCAGTTAAGTGAATTTTATCTTGTGCATACCAAACAGTCATTTAAAATCTAATGATTCTGTGGAATTGGTGTCCTTGTTACAGTAAGTCCACAGTTGCAGCTGAACCTGGAACCTCCATCTTAGTTGTTTTTGGACACTATAGTGACTCCAAACCCTTAGCTTGCTTATTCATTCAGACTAGATGGGCCTTACTGAGTTCCTAACATTTTGAAGAACAGCCATGATTACTTTCCTGTTTGGGGGAAAGGCAGGCATACAATTTACTATGTAGATCCAAAGGGTGGGAACCACAATAAGGACCTTCGAAAGCCAATTTTTCATATGGTGTGATCTCTCATCTTTCAAGACTCTCTTGTTAATTCCATGTTATTCTTTCACTAGTTTAAAATAAAGTAGTTTAGCTGGTTTGCCCAATTCTGTCCTGTTAGTTTCAACATGAAATTTTTCCTTTGAAGATTTCAGTTTCTACCAAAAGTATAAAATTCAAGAATACCTAGTGAGTTTGTTGTTGACTATATAATACTAAGAACCAAGACTTGGTCCTTGTTTTCCTTTGACTTTGCTAAGAAAGTATGGCTTTAAGTAATAAGTGAGCTATTTATTTATTTATTTATTTATTTCAGAAATAGAAGTGGTCACCATGACAGCATCTTTCTCAGTGCTTTAGTGTCTTCCCTAACAGCCTCAATTGCTTATAGATTTTTAGAGTTGAAATTTTTCCTTTAGAACATATGAGTTACAGGACCTGACATTGTCCATATCTTTTCATTCTTCTCAGTATCTAAAACTGGAATGGTTATGCCCTTACTCACTGACTCAGGTAATATTTTTCAGAGATCAGTTTTGTGTGTGTATGCATGTACATGTGAGGGGCAAGTATGGGTGGGGGGAGAAAAAGCTATTAACCTGTTAGGCCATGTTAAAAAGAATTAAACACTTGCTATTCTTTAATAAAGAGCCAAACTCAAAAATAAAGTATTCTATTATATGGATCTCCAGTTTGTTTTACTCTTTCACCTATTGATGGACACTCAGGTTGCCTTCATTCTGTTATACCTGTTATAAACTTGCTATGAACTTTCATGTAAAGGCTATGGAGTGAACATAATTTCACTACTCTTAAATAAACTCCTAGAAGTGGAATTGCCATGCCATGTGATAAACGTGTCTCACTTTATAGGTACAGTCAAATTGCTTTCCAGAGGGCTAAACCATTTTGCATTTTCATCAGTAATTTGATACCTGTTCTTGTAAAGTTGAATTTTAGATAGGGCTACCTAGAATCTAAAGTAAATATGAAAAACATAAGGCACATAATTTGAAGAGAAACAAGAATTCAAATTTCTCAAGAAAATGTGAACAAAGGACAATATGCCCTGCTTGGACAAATATAAAGTTCTTACAGTTAAAAATGCTAAATAGGACATACAGTTCTAATAATATTGGCTAAATTGCAAAGTACAGACGTTTTCACTCTACCATCAACCAGAATAATCCACTCATTACACAGCATAACAAAGTGCTTGACACTTTAAATGGACAAATGATATTTCACGAAGGGAACATATCTGAATAACCTTGCTATCTATCTTTTCCATGAGATATAGTAAGAGTTATACTAAAAATATTTGTCTTTACAGTACAAGTACTCAAAGACCTGAGCAGGCTCATATCACTTAATGGGGCTCTTTCCTGTGAACCTGCTGGTGGACATGAAAGTTGGAGCTCTGGCTTAAGCCCTTTCCACATTTACTGCACTCATAGGGTTTCTTTCCAGTATGCACTCTCTGGTGACTGAGGAGTTTAGAACTCTGGCTAAAACCTTTCCACACTTGCTGCAGTGATAGGGATTCTCCCCAGTGTGGACCCTGAGATGGATGTGAAAAGTCTGAGTTCTGGCTGTAGCCCTTCCCACACTCATAGCTCTGGTAATGCCTCTCTTCTGTGTGAATGCACCAACGAATGTGAAGTCTTGAGCTCTGTCTGAAGCCCTTCCCACACTCTCCACACTTGTATGGTCTCTCTCCTATGTGAACTCACTGGTGGATATGCAGGTTTGGAGCTCTGACTAAAGTTCTTGATATATTTATAAGGTTTCTTGCCTGTTTGGACTACATCATGGATCAACAGACTTGAGCTCCTGGTGAAGCCCTTCCAATACTGCTCACATTTGTAGGGTTCTTCTTCTGTGTGGTCTCTCTGATGAAGCAATAGTTCTGAGTTCTGACTGAAGTCCTTGCCACATCCCCACATTTGCACTGTTTCTCTGCAGTATGGATTTTTTTCAGACAGATGAGCATCTGGGCTGATATTTGGTATTTTCCCAGTCATTATGGTTATAGGGTTATTCCTCATTGTGAGCTCTCTAATGACCACAACTGACCAACTGTGATTTCCATCTGTAAGTATCTTTACAGTTACAGTCAAAGGGATCCAAATAGCCCTCCAACTGGCTACTCTGGCAATTTGCCTCATGACCAAACAATGGCGACTCAAGTTCTATTACATCAGACATAAGTTTAACTTGAAGGTTTTTTGGATAATGGTTCATAGGAAGATTTCCCCTCTTATCACTTTTCTCTTGGTTCTTTCTTTGGTTACAAAGAAACATCTTCCCTCCTGAGGATCCTGAAGTTTATCCTTATAGAATTTCATAGGGAAGTCTTGTGTGGCCATTTGGCTTGGGACTTTCAAAGACAAATATATATTTCATTTGCAATGTTAATGAAATATACATTTCAAATGTTAAGAATGAAATGGTAAATCAAATACAGGAGGCATATGGAATTCCAAATACACAAAATTACAACAGGCACACTCCAAGGCACATTATTATGAAAATGCCTACCATCAGAAAAAGGATAGAATTTTTAAATCTGCTAGTGAAAAATAACTAGTCACATTTAGAGGTAAATCCATCTGGATCTCAGCTGATTTTTCAACACAGACCCTGAAAGTTAGGAGGTCTTGGAATAATATATACCAAATTCTGAAAGAAAATAGATGCCAACCAAGAATACTATATCCATAAAAATTAAGCTTCAGAATTGAAGATGAATTTAAAATTTTCTACAATAAAAAAATGTTTAAAAATTCACAATGAGAAAGCCTGTACTACAAAACATACTCAGTAAAATATATCATGAAGAAGAAATGGAGAAGAAAAATGAAAACCAGGAGGGATAAACTACACTAGAAGAAGAATCAAGCAAAGGAGACTCTAATTCAACTTAAAAACTAGAAATAAATCAAAATGATAGGAAATAAAAATAATCTTTCAGTAATAACATTTAATGTAAATGGTCTAAACTCATCAATCCAAAGATTTAGGCCAGCAAATTGGATTAAAAAACAAGACCCAACAATATGCTATCTCCAAGAGACTCACCTCATAGGCAAAGATACTGAAGATGAAAGGAGGGGAGAAAACATACCATTCACATTGGCTATCATAAACAAGCAGGGGTCATTATTCTCATATCAGACAAAGTGGATGTCAAGCCAAAGTTAATCAGAAGAGACAAAGAAGTCATTTCATACTGTTAAAGGGAGTCATACAAAAACAATAAATAACAATCATAAATATGATGCCCCAAACAATGGAGCATCTATATACATTAAACAAACCCTTCTCAATATCAAGAATCAAATACACCATAACACAATAATATGGGGTGACTTTAACAAACCTTTCTCACCACTGTATAAATCTTTTAAACAAAACTAAATAAATAAACTGCAGAACTAGCCAGGTGCTATAGGACATGCCTATAATTCCAGCAATTTAGCAGACTGAGGGAGGAAGATAGTGACTTCAAAGCCAGTCGCAGCAACTTAGCAAGGCCCTAAGTCATTTAGTGAGACTGTGTCTCAAAATAAAATATTAAAATGGTTGGGGATGTGGTTTAGTGTTTAAGTGCCTCTGGGGTCAATCCTGGGTACCATCCTCCCCAAAGGAAGCTACAGAACTAAAAAATACAATTAGCAATTTAGACTGAACAGACATATATAGACTATTTCATCCATCAATGACTAAATACACTTTCTTCTCAACAGCACATGGAACACTTTCTAAAATACACCATATTTTAGCTATTAAGCACTCTTAGCAAATACAAAAAAAAAAGTAAAACCATGCATTCTATCAGATCATAATGGAATGAAATTAGAAATCAATGATAAGATTTAAAAATAAAAACTAATACCTGAAGACTAAATAATACACTAATGAATGATGAATGGATAGCAGAAGAAATCAGGGGTGAAATTTAAAAAGAGGTAAATGAGAATAATGATACAACATATTAAAATCTCAGGGAAACTATGAAGGTGGTTCTAAGAGGAAAGCTTATATCATTGAGCTCATATATTATAAGAATAGAAAGATACCAAATAAATAATCTAACATTACATATATTAATGCCCTAAGGAAAAAAGAACAAATCAACACCAAAATGAGTAGAAAACAGAAAAAGAATTAAATCAGAGCTAAAATCAATGAAATTGAAATTTTTTTAATTACAAAAAATCAACAAAACAAAAAGTTGGTTCTTTGAAAAAATGAACAAAATTAATAAAACCTTAGCCAAGCTAAGCAAAGAAAGGAAAAAAATAAAATAATTAAAATAATAAATTTTAAAAGTTACTAAAATACATAATGAAAAAGAAAATATCACCATAGACACTACTGAAATACAGAGGATCATCTGAATCTGTTTTAAAAATTTATACTCCAACAAGCCTGAAAATCTTGAAATCATCAACAAATTCCTAGAGACATATGACCTACCCAAATTGAATCAAGAGATATAGAAGACTGATTTCAAGTCATGAAATAGAAGACACCATCAAAAGCCTACCAACAAAGAAAAGCCCAGGACCTGATGGATTCTCAGTCAAGTTTTACCAATGCTCCTCAAATTATTCCACAAAACAGAAAAGGAGGAAACCCTTCCAAACTTGTTCTATGAAGCTAGTATTACCCTAATACCAAAATCAAACAAAGACACATCAAAGTGTACAATGAATCAAAATGCATTCTGTAAAAATAAAAAATAAAATATATAATCGAAATAATAAATGGAAAAAATAAAATAAAATCCTGGAAAATAAAAAAAAAATGATGAACATAGATGCAAAAATTCTTAATAAAATACTGACAAATCACATATTCACAGAACTAACTGATATTTAGATAATGACTATTGATTGAGCTTTTATTTTTAATTGTTTTTTTGAAGTTCCAATTTCTAATAAGCACTGAGTTAGAAATAAAGTTTGATTCTAAAGCAAAAAAAAAAAACATTAAAAAAATAATACACCATGATCAAGTGCTTTGGTTTCATTCCAGGGATTCAAGGCTGTTCAATAAACAGAACTTAATCAATGTAAATAGACTTAAAGACAAGAATCACAGGATTATCTCAATAGATGCAAAAAAAGCACTTGACAAAATTCAGCATCATCCATGCTCAAAATACTAGAAAAACAAGGGATAGTATTAACATACCTCAACATTGTAAAGGCTATATATGACAAACCAAAGGCCAACATCATTCTAAATCAAAAACTATAATGTGTACTATAATGGCAATGATAAGGCTACTGAGATATCCAAAGGCCATATTATGAAAGTGTTTGTGTGTTTGTTCATTTGTTTGTTTGTTTCCAGATTAACATTAGGTGAACAGTTGTACCTAATGTTTGCCATGCAGGGGAACTTTTCAGTCTGTAGATGTCACATAAGAATACATTATATCCCTCAAAAAAATATGAATGAGAAAGGGATGCTCATTTTACAACTTCTATTCAATATAGTCCTTGAAACTCTAGCAAGAGCAATTAGGAAGAAGAAGGAAATTAAAGGGATACAAATAGGAAAAGAAGAGCTCAAAGTATCTCTGTTTGCTGATCCTTTATTTAGAAAAGCCAAACAACTCCACCAGAAAACTTCTAGAACTCATAAATGAATTCATCAAAGTAGCAGTACACAAAATCAACACCCATAAATCAATTTCACTCCTGTACTCCAATGATGTATCTGATTAAAAAGAAATTAGGAATAGTCTAAAAAAAAAAATACTTGGAAATCAATCTAACAAAAAAGCTGAAGACCTCTACAATGAAAACTCATGAACCCTAAAGAAAGAAATTGAAAGAAAACTTAGAAGATGGAAAGACCTCCCATGTCTTGGATAGGCAGAATCAATATTGTCAAAATGGGCATGCTGCCAGATGTACTACACAGGTTTATTGCAATTCCTACTAAATTTCCAATGATGTTTTTCATAGAAATAGAAAAATCAGTCATGATATTCATTTGTAAAATTAAGAGGCCGAGAATAGCTAAAGCAATCCTTAGTACAAAAAGTAAAGCAGAAAGCATCATTTTACCAGATGTTAAATTATAACATAGGTACTATAGAGCTATAGTAACAAAAACAGCATGATACTGGCACCAAAACAGGCATGAAGACCAAAGGAATAGAAGATACAGAGACTAACCTACATAATTACAGTTATCTTATACTAGACAAAGGCATCAAAAACATACATTGGAGAAAAGGTAGCCTCTTCAACAAATGGCGTTGGGAACACTGGAAATCCATATATCGTCGAATGAAATTTAACCCCTATCTCTCACCCTGCAAAAAACAACTCAAAATGGATCAGGTACCTAGGCATTAGACCAGAGACCCTGCACCTACTAGAAGAAAATGTAGGCCCAACTCTCCATCATGTCACCTTAGGAACAAACTTTCTCAACAAGATTCCTAAATCCCAAGAAGTAAAATCAAGTATCAATAATGGGATTGTATCAAACTATAAAGCTTCTTTTCAGCAAATGAAACAATCAAGAATATGGAGAGAGAGCCTACAGAATGGGAGAAAATCTTTGCCACCTGTACCCAGATAGAGCATTAATCTCTGGGATATATAAAGAACTCAAAAACCTTAACACATACAAAAAAAATCATCTAATCAATGAATGAGCAAAGGAACTGAATAGGCACTTCACAGAAGAAAAATATGGTCAACAAATATATGAAAAAAAAAGTTCAACATCTCTAGCAATTAGAGAAATGCAAATTAAAACTATATTGAGATTTCACCTCACTTTAGCCAGAATGGCAATTATCAAGAATACAAGTAACAATAAATGTTGGCAAGGATGTGAGGGAAAAGGTGCACTCCTACATTTCTGGTGGGACTGCAAATTGATGCAACCAGTCTGGAAAGCAGTATGGAAATTCCTCAAAAAATTAGGAATAAAACCACTATTTGACCCAGTTATCCCATTCCTTGGTACATATCAAAGCCTTTTAAAATCAGTATATTACAATGATACAGCCACATCAATGTTTAGAGCTTTACAATTCACAACAGCTAAGCTATTTAGCTAAACTAGATGCCCTTTAACAGATGAATGGATAAAGAAATTGTGACATATATACACAATGGGATATTACCTTTAAAAAAATGACTTTATGACATCTTTCAGTAAACAAATGGAACTGGAGATTATCATGCTGACTGAAATAAGCCAGTCCCCTCCCCAAAAAAAGGGTGAATGTTTTCTCTGGTATGTGGAAGCTAACCCACAATAAGAGGCGGAGGGGAAGAATAGAAGTTCAGAGGATTAGACAAAGGGGAATGAAGGGAAGGGATGGGGGATAGGAATAGGAAAGATAGTGAAAAGAATCTGACATAACTTTCCTATAAATGTATATGAATACACCACAATGAATCCCACCATCATGTACACCCACAAGACTGAGGCCCAAATTAGAATTAAGATATATTCCATGCATGTATTATCACAATGGACTCTACTGGCATGTATAACTAAAAAGAGCCGATAAAAAATACCCAAATGGCCAATAAACATGAAAAAGTGCTTGCCTTCATCAGGGAAATGTACAGGAAAATCACAATGAGATGACATCATACACTCATCAAAATGACTTTTAAAAACTCAGAAAATACCAAATGTTGACAAGGATGTGAAATTTAAAAAAACTATTAAATATTGGCTGTGGAAATGTAAATGAGTATGACCAATTTTCAAAACTACTTGGCAGTGTTCTATAAAGCTAATTATCCCACTTGTAAGTATATACCAACATATGTGCTCATATATGTTCAGTATTTGAGTGTTCATATCATTATTTGCAATAACTACAAACTGGAAACTATTCAAATGCTCAACAGTAGAACAGATAAACAAATCATGGTATTCACCTCCAGCGCAATGCTATAGGTCAATGAGCATGAATGATCCGCAATTATACTTACCAATGTAAGTGACTCTCACACATAATGCTAAGTGAAACCAGATACAAGTTCATACTAAGGTATAGTTTTATTTATATAAAATACAAATTCAGTGTTATATTATGTGCATACATGACTACGTAACAACAAATGCCTCTGTTATGCTTTCAATTACAATGCACCAATAAAAAGGAAATAAATAAAGTTAATTGTAAAAAAAAAAAGTAGGTGACACTAATCTGTGCTATTAGAAGCTGGGTGGTGGTTTCTTTTGATGGGAAAAGGAAATAGTGACTAAACAGCAATATGTGGAGGTTACTAGTATAGTTCTGCTGACTTGGCTTCTGGTTCCAAAAATATATTCAGTTTGAAAAGATTCATCTAGTTATACACGTAGATGCACTATATATATATATAGATATAGATATAGATAGATGATATAGATATAGATATAGATATAGATAGAGATATAGAAATATTTTTCAAGTGTTTGCTGGTCAAGTAAGATTAGAAAATATCTTGTACAGGTTTTATTGTTGGTGTTGTTGTTTGCCAGGATTGCTCTTCTTTCCATTCCCAAAATATAGAAATCTTAATTAAAATATTTACCCAATCTCATTATATTCCAAGTGCTGTATTCCAGGTTCTGAGATACTATCCCCTCCCTGATGGAGCTTATATTCAAGTGTTAACTCTGGTTTAATGTTTCCCCAGTCTTTTCAAGGCAGAAATAATTACTCCCTCTTCTAATCTACTCTTAATGCAAGGATGACACTTAGTACCAGTTAATATGTCTTAAGGCAGGGTGCCCTGTCTTATTTATTTTTGTGAACTATCTAGCTCAGTGTTTGGCATAAAAAATAAGTACCAATAAATAAGTGTTTGCGAAATAACAAGCACAAACTGTCAGTGTATGCAGAGATCAAAAGATCAGTCATGCAAGATATGAATTTCAGACAAGGGAGAATGAAAGGAAGGGAGGCAGGGTAGGAATAGGAAAGATAGTAGAATGAAACTAACATAACTTTCCTATGTTCATATATGAATACACCACCAGTGAAACTCCACATCATGTACAACCACAAGAATTGAATCCTAACTAGAATAAGTTATAGTCCATGCATATATGTCAAAATACACTCTATTGTCATGTATATCTAAAAAGAACAAATAAAAGAATAAAAACCATGTGGGAATAAATGTGGACATAAATAAGGAAGAAGTTTATATCTACCAAGCTTTGTAAATATTTATTAATTTTATTTTTTATATTTTAATTCAAATTGTTACGCACACATTTATGGAGTAATTTATTTGATTTTTATTTTGTAGTGCTAAGGATTAAAACAAGGGTCTTGTGAATGTTAGCAAGTGCTCTACCACTGAGCTATACTTCCAGCCCAAAGTGTGAGATTTCAATACATGAATACAATGTTGTAAAAATCAGATCGAGTAACTGGCATATCCATCACCTCAGACATCTATCACTTCTTTGTGTTGGGGACATTCAAAATTCTCTCTACTAGCTAATCTGAAATAATCAATTAATCATTGTCAATGATTGTATCTGACTATGAAATGGAACATTAGAAATTATTCCTTCTACCAAACTGCACCTCTATACCCATTAACCAACTTCTCTCCATTCTTCCCTCCCCCATACCCTTTTCAGAATATTTATGAGTTGTCATTAAGAGGGAAAAAAGCAAATTTCTGAGTAATGTGAATAACAATTACTTCATTTTGTAAAACAAATCAATCAATAAATTGATTTTAGGTATATGCAATTGATCCTTGTTATTAGCAGTTTCTACATTTGTGTGTATTTCCCTACTCACTATAATTTATTTGTAAACCAAAAATTAACACTTTCACTTTTACAATCATTCGCAGATAAGCACAGAGCAGCAACAAATTTGAGACCTATGAAGTACATGTTCCAACATTTACAATATTTAGTGCCCAATTTTATTACATGTTTGTGTTTCCTTTGGTGATTCTTCTATTTAAAATGGCCCTACACATTGTGCTAAAGTGCTGGTTAGTGTTCCCAAGCTCCAGAAAGCTGTGATATTTTTTAGAGAGAAAGTACATAAGTTTTATAACTTCCATTTAGGCATGAGTGAGTGTGGCGGGTATGTGTATACACTTGTACATAGTTGTGCATGTTTATATGAGCAAAGAGAAGGTGTGGAAAGCAGCATATGTAGTTCTTAACAGTAGTCATCTCAGATATTGACTTGAGGGTAGAAGGATATGAAAGAGGCAGTGTGGTAGAGTGGCTAACAGCAAGGATTGTACAGCCAAAGAACCAGTTTCAAAACCTTATTCTGCTACTAACAAGCTGTATGGTCTTGGGCAGGGGTCATCAAGCTTTCTAGCAAAAGACGAGATACTGAATATTTAGGCTTTCCAGTTAATTCTGCTATTATAGCATGAAAGAAGCCATAGACAATCTGTAACTGAATAGGTATAGCAATGTTTCAATAAAACTGTATTTACAATATCTGGAAGGAAGAAGTTCCTGATCTTCCACAAGTTGCTTAACCTCTCTGGACTTCAATACTTTCTTTTGTAAAACAGGTAATAGTGACACATACTTTATTGTTGTGAGATTAGAGTTAATGTTTATAAAGTGTTTAGATAGTACCTGATCCCACAGCCTATTATTTTTCATGTATGGTTTCCTTTTTTACAACAAGCATGTGTTACTTTGGTAATTTATCAAACATCAAATAAAGACAACCAAAAATAAAATAAAGAGAATACCTGTACCCTCAGGGAATTTAAAATCCAGTCAAAACTTAAACATAAAACAGGAGTTAGCACACCAGACAGCAGAGACTAAGTAGCAAATGAGTGGAGAAACACTAGAGGCTCCAGAACAAGAAAGTGAGCTGTTGGGTAGTTCAAATCTGAAGTCCTTTTTTAGGCCTTACACAGCATTTTAAATTGGTAGGACTTTCAAACTAATCTAATAGAATGTACTCATACCACAGGTGCCAAAAAGAAACCTAGAAAATAAGTGATTTGCCATATCAGAAAGCTAGCAAGTGATAGGGGTCCTTTTACTATACTATGCAGTTCAACCATCTGAATTCTAATAATTGTTACCTAGAGGCAGTTACTACCCACAAATATGTTCTCTACATGAAAAATATCTTCCCCAAAGCTTTTCTGTATCCATAAATCTGCTTCTAGAATGTCTTTGAGACATTCTAGACATGATTTTGGTATATAAGAATGCCTGGTTTAGTATACGATATAGTAAGTGGAAATGAATTTACCACTTCAACTTTTGTCAAAGCATATTTTATTCAGTTGCTTAAAAGTTATATTACAACATTGTTTTTGCATGCATCATGTATGAGGGCTGTAAAATATTTGAAGAAATGCTTTTGGTATCTATAGATCCTGAGAAATTAATGTTCTTTTGAGTAAATGGGTAATAGCTGGCATAGAATGTATTGTTGAAAACATTCCAAAATGCTGAGGCAGTACTTGAAGAACACATTTGTAAGACTAAAAAACTTTATAAAGATATTTTATTTTTATTATGCCAATTAAAAGTCCATTTGTAGTAACAAATATCAATGGTTGGAAAAGGCCTGAACATGTTTGTTACTACAGGGATTATTTTTCTTCAGCTCAGCTGGTATAGTACTTTAAAGGATACTATTGATATTTTTATAAATGTCTAATACATGAAAATCTATATCACATATCATAGAATTATATTAATAATATAGTGTTCTAGTGCCATTGTGGCACTTGAAAGTTCAGCTATCAAGCCAAGTGATCTTGGACAAGTTTACTTTACTTCTCCAGTTTCTTCCTTAACTGTGAGGTGTAACTGAATAATAACATAAAGCTCTTGGCATAATGCCTGGCACATAGTTAAGCCCTTAGTAAACATTGGTTTCTATAATTATTATTGTTTTTAGTACTAAATAATAAAATCACACAGACACTTAAAATTTACTGAGAGAAGTTGCTCATGCAGTCCAAATAAAAAAGATTTGGCTGAATCAAAAGTCCAGTTTGTTAATTTACAGTCAGAAAAATAGAAAAATAACTGTCAAGCTGATTACTATTCATGTACCCCACTCAGCACTTTCCTCCCAGAAAGGAAACACATTTAGAAAATCAAATGACATCAGGGTCAGCTTGGTGAATACACTGAAATCAAGCAAGAAAGATGATTGCTTTCTCTCTGACCCATTTCTTCTTCAACTTCAATTTTTCCTATCTCTGTTATAGTTTAATATTCCTAGGAAAATTATTTTACTTACTATTGTGAACAAACCCTCTCACTTTCCATTAGCTACAGAATAAAGCCATAAATTCCTTAGGGTGGTTTTTAAGATCTATTTTAATCTGTTCCCAAAGTTTATATCCAAATGAATTCCCTCTTTGTGTCCAATATGATGATCTCTACATTCAAGATGGGATCTTTGTTATTCTCTAAAACATGTCATGCTTATTCTTATTTCATACCATATTTATTCTTATTTCTTAATTTCCTCAGGAAATTCTCCTCTTTCCAAAGCCTTTTCATCATTCAAGGTCCAGCTTAAGTCCCACCTTCTTCATAAGGAGTAGACAATTCATTCCAGTCTATACTAAATCTCCCAACTCCTATGATTTGAATTTCCTTACTCCTTTTCACAAATATTCAAATATAGGCATACTGACCTAACTCCTATAAATCTTGTTTCCCTAATCAGATTATAAACTTCTGCAAGATTAAGTGGTTTGGGGTTTGGGGTTTGAGTTAGTTTGTACATACTTTTAGAAAATAATGGTGTTACATATATTATATAATGATGATTATCAATGAATAAAGAAATGATGCATTAATGATTGTCCTAATTCAGAAAGGTTGTTTGGCCCTGGCATTTGCCGTATTATAGTTTGGATCTTAAATGTCGCCCAAAGGTCTATACATTAATGGCTTGGTTGCCAGCCTGTAGCACTATTGGGAAATGATAGAAAATTTAGGAGGTCAGGACTAATGGGAAGAAGTTGGGTCATTGGGGGTATACCTTTGAAGGGAATATTGGGACCCTGGCTCCTTTCCTTATTTTTGTTTGCTCAGCCACCATGAGGTGAGCAGCTCTGCCCTACCACCTACTTCCTGCCATGATGGTCTGCCTTGAAAGGTCCCAAAACAATGTAACCAACCAACCATGGACTGAAACCATTAGCCAAAATAAATTCTTTTTCCTTTAAGATCATTGCCTCAGACATTTTATCCCAGTTGTGGAATGCTGACCAACACACTCCCCCAGGGTTCCTAGCATTCCAGTTTCTCTCAGTGTTCTCTGTTCTCTAGTTTCTATAATTTCATCACCATGTACAGCACAAGTTTCCCAACTACTTCAGGAAGTGACTATCTAACAAAGAATCATTCTTTCCAAATCTCTCTTTATTTATGATTTGTTTTACTCTAGAATATAGAAATACATCAACATGAAATAAGTAGGCAGTAAGTAACTTTGTAATCTATTTTAATTTCCTGGATATCCTCAGTCCTTTAGGCAGTTGAAGTGTAGACATACTCTCCTAGAATATTATGTGACCATTAACTGAAAAAAATGCTGCTAAAGGGGGAGAAAAAGACATGAAAATTTGGAAGTGATTCACTAAATTATCATTGATTTTTCTTTTAATTCTAAACAAATACATTAGTTGGCTTTTGTATTCTAATGGAATTACTGAACTGAGCAGGAGTCATTGGTGAGAATGTTTCAGTTCTTTCACAATTATATAACATGTTAAAAAATTAGCTTGCCTAACCTAGTACTTCCTATCTTACTTGGCCCAAGGATGGAAATGGAAAATTTCTGAAAACAAAAAACTAAAATCAATTATAGTTATATAAAAAATTTCCCAGGTTGTTCTGTTAGGGAGAAATTTAACAAACTCAAATTTGAAAACACAAAGGAAGAATGAATACTAAAACAGTTCTATCATTCCCTATCTGGATTTGAGTGGGAAATATCCTTATTATGAATTTTCCAAAGGAGAACTATATAAATTGATTATCTTCTTTGGTAAATAATAAATATTTTAATCTCTACTACCAATTTTCTATAAATTTAGTATAAGGTCTCTGGATTAATTTTATCAACTGCTCAGTGCAAATCATGTGATGATTTGTTCATTCAAAAATATATTGGATAGCCCAAATGGGCAAAGGAACTGAACATGTACCTCACAGAAGAAATATGGTCAACAAATATATGAAAAATTATTCAACATTTTTAGCAATTAGGCAAATACAAATTAAAATAACACTGAGGACTGGGGATATAGCTCAGCAGTAGGGCATTTGCCTAGCATGTATGAGGCCCTGAGTTCAATCCTCAGCACTGCATAAATACATACATACATACATGTATATATACATACATACATAAAGTGAGATTCCATTCTCACTCCAATAAGAATGGCAATTATCAAGAATACAAGTAACAATAAATGTTGATGAGGATGTGAGGGAAAAGGTACACTCATACATTGCTTGTGTGTCTGCAAATTAATGCAGCTGCTATGGAAAGCAGTATGGATATTCCTTAGAAAACTTGGAATGGAACCACCATTTGACCCAGTTATCCCACTCCTCATCATATACCCAAAGGATTTAAAATCAACATACTACAGTAATGTAGCCATATCAATGTCTATAGCAATTCAATTCACAATAGCAAAGCTATGGAACCACCCTGGGTGCTCTTCAACAGATGAACAGATAAAGAAAATGTGGTACATGTACACAATGGAATATTAGTCAGTCATAAAGAAGAATGAAATTATGGTATTTGCTGGCAAGTGGATAGAACTGGAGACTATCATACTAAGTGAAATAAGCCAGTCCCAAAAAACCAAAGACTGAATGTTCTCTCTGATATGTGAATGCTAACACACAATAAGTGAGGGGGGAAGAACAGAAGTGCATTGGATTAGACAAAGGGTAATGAAGGGAAGGGTGGAGGGATGGGAATAGGAAAGACAATACAATGAATCAGACATAACTTTCCTATGTTCATATATGAATATACAACCAGTGAAACTCCACATCATGTACAACTGCAAGAAAATGATCCTAATTAAGTTATTCTCCATGTATGTGTAATGGAGCATAAAAATATACTCTACTGTCACATGTAAGTAAAAAGAATAAAAAATACATTTGGAGGAGAAAAATAAATTATGAATCATGTGAAAATTCAAAAATATATCTTTCTCATCTTTGTTATTCCCTCACAGTATAATAGTTCTCTGTATACAGCAGGGGTTCAAAAACATCTCTTGAATTAATTTCATATGTAATTTTTTGGTAAAGTTCAAACTCAAAGCTTAATATGTATACTTTATACCCATTAGGATGACTATCCAAAAAATGGAAAAGAATAAGTGTTAGGATGTGGAAGAAATTAAAATCCTAATCTACTGCTAGTGAACTGTAAAAAGGACCAGTCATTGGGGGAAATGGTACGGCAAATCCTAAAAATTTAAACAGAATTACCACGATATCCAGAATTCCACTTCAAGGTATACACTGAAAAAATTTGAAAGCAGGAACTCAGATATTTGTAGACTAGTGCTCATAGCAACATTATTTGTAATAGTAAAAAGGTAGAAACAATCCAAATGTCTAACAATAGGTGTATGAATCAATAAGTATGGTGGCATGCACCAGCAGTCCTAGCTACTCAGAAGGTTGATGCAGGGAGATTATTTCAGTCCAGGAAATTAAAATGAGACCTTGTCTCAAAAAAACAAAATAATAACAACAAAAGGTAGACAAATGAATAAACAAAAGGTGGTATATACAAGGGCATATTATTCAATCTTTAGAAAGAAGTGAAATTCTGATGTATACTACAAGGTAAATGAACCTTGAAAACATTATGCTAAATGAAAAAACCAGACACAACAGGACAAATACTGAATGGTTCCATGGATGAGGTAACCATAGCAGGAAAATTCATATAAATAGAATGTAGAATAGAGGTTACCAGGAGATAGGGGCTGGAAAAAATGGGGAGTTTAGTGAGTAGAGTTTCTTCAGGGGGCAATTTTTTTAAAGCTTTGGAAATGGATAGTGGTGACAGTTACACAGCATAGTAAAGGTTCTTAGTGCCACTAAATTGTACACTTGAGAATCAGTGAAGTGATGAGCTTTTATATAGTACATCAAAGTAAAAAAAAAGTAATATTTAAAACATCTGGTTTTCACCTCTTTTGCTTTACAATATATAAAATGAAGTAAAACTTTTCAAAGGCCTTAATTTCACTTAGGGTTCTTTTCAATATTTTATGGAATCCTGAGTAAAATATTTGTAAAATACCCCAATTGAAGAATTTTATTCTAGATCACCCAGGATAGTTGTTGTGTTATCAACAATGAATTCAAGATTCTAGAAGATTTTTGCCAATAAAAGTAGGTAGAATTATTTCAGGACACTGCCACAAGGCAGTGATAGAGATTACAAACAGTAATATTTAATTTCTCTCAAATTACTTCTTCAGAGCAACACCAGGAGACACTATTAAAATATTTTTTATGAGACTGAAAACTATCAAGTAGTCCTTAAACCTTCCAAAGTCTCTTGTTGACTTCAAAGTATAACCATTAAATCTGATTAAACACACCTGTTGCCTCCCTTAAATTTCAACAATTAAGAAATTGGTTGGTGTTTATTCCTTCATTGGGAGTTTGGTGCTATTCTATCAGTTCTTTCTCACTTTCCAGTTGGAATATATCTATGAAACAATTCTTCCAACTATAATTTAGTCACCTACTTGATAAAAGAAAAATCAAGATAAGTACTTGTTTCTTTCCCTCTATTCACTAGATTTTTCTGAAACAATAAATTGATTTGCAAGCATCCTGCAGTGGTAGACAATCAGTTTTTATTTACTGGTATTATTGTGAATTCATAGATTCTTAAATGCTTTTGGTTAACATCCATTAAGTTGTCACCCTTAAAAAAAATGAGGAGCAGGGGGGGAGTAGCAATAAGAGTTTCAGATCTAGTTCTAGCTCATTAAACCAGGGCCCTCTACTGAGGTATTATTAGCTTCAGAGACAATAAATAAGAGGAATAATGATTTTTAAATCGCTTTCTGTACTGGTAGGGTCCTTTTTGTTGATCTACAATAATAAGGTATTCTGATAGTATGCCTAGAGAATCAAGCCCTGAAAATAGTATCAACCAATTAAAGCACAATGCATTACTACACCTATATTTTCAGAATGTACCAATGGCCTGAATTAAATTGATATTATCACTAAAAACCCTGAGAAATCCAGGGCACTTGCTTTTGAGAAAAGATTGAAGTTAAGCTCTTTTAAGTGTATGGTAAATTCCTTAGGAATATTTATGAGTAAAAATTAAATTTTATACACATAAATCTATGCATACATAAAACCAGCAGTGCAATCTAGTAGAAAGAGTCTTTGAAGTTAAGAGGCCTGGATACAAATTCTGACTCAACTACATAGCAATTGTGTGACTCTAGCCAAATTACTTAATTTCTCTGGCCTGGGTTTTATTTGTAAAATGGAGAAAATAGATCAAATTTTCCATGGCTCTTATCTAAGCATGTGCTTATCTCAAGCGGTAGCATAGCATAGAAGTTAAGTACTTGCACTCCTTTAGAGCTGGACTGCCTAAAATCACATCTCTGCACTTTACTCACCATATGACTTTGGGCAAGTAGTGCACTTCAGCTTTCTCATTTACAAAATAGAGAGAACAACAGTACCTACTTCATAGGGTTATTTTAAGTATTATATTAGTCATTATTTGTAACTTGTACACTCTTTGATACACATTTCATTATATGTAACAAATCATGTTTGCTTAAGATAATTAGTGTACAATCTTCTGATTTTCCTCTAGCCTCCTAGTTGTTCTTTCTCACAGTTCACTTTAGACTTTTCTCCCTGCCCACTTTTTCCCTGTCATTTGATGTTCCTCCAGGTCTGTCCAAGGAGCTCTTCTTTTTTCACTTCTAAACACACTCCCTGGATAAACAAATATGCTCTCATTTTCCATTACACTTTATATTCTAACTATTGTTATATGTATATCCCCAGCCCAGATTGCTCTTGTCAGTTGCTGACTAGTACTTCTACCTCTCCATTAGACAGTTCCACGTGATGTACTCAGCACATCCAAATGTGAATCCTTTTTTCTAAAAATGTGTATCTATTCCCTAGCTAAGGGAACATCAACAAATACTAAACCTTCAGCTGTAATACAAAGAACTTTAATACAAACAATACTTTAGATTAGGTAGAGGGGAGTAAAGGGAGGGGAAGGGTGCAGGGGTAGGAAGGATAGTAGAATGAATCAGACATTATTATCCTATGTACATATATAACTACACAACTGGTGGGATTCTTCAATATGTACAACCAGAAGAATGAGAAATTATACTTCATTATATACGATGTATCAAAGTGCATTCTACTGTCATGTATAACTAATTAAAGCAAATTAATTTTTAAAAAAAAATAAACCCTTACATAAGGAAACAATGCAAAATGTTTGATTCACAATGTAGGAGTTATTCTAGACTGACTCCCCAAAATGACAATTTCCTTTTGCCTTCACTTCATTTAATACAATGAAGTGGCCAGTGCTTCCTTAGGTGTTGGGTTGGCTTATTTGCTTGTGTCTAAACATGGTAGGGTCTTTCTCTGATGTTTTAGAATGAGTTTGCTTCATGAAGGAAAAATACCTAAACCATTTTTCAAAATAGCCAGGCCCCTTTCCATCTTTAATATTCTGTTGCTACTGTTGTTTCTCCCTTTGAACAAGTGTCTTGTGGCGGTTTCCTACTAAAGTACAATTTCTGCTTAATTTTGAAAACTCATAAGCTAATGGCCCCAGGAGGTATGACTGTCAGAGATCACACTCTCTCAGAGAATAGCTCTGATGTGTTTTTTAATCACCCTGTTCTGATTCAATACCCACAAACCTAGATGATGTTTCATAACTATGGACATTGAGTAGAACTATTTTTTAATTTTTTAGTTGTAGATGGACACAATACCTTTTTTATTTTATTTTATTTTATTTTATTTTTATTTTATTCATTTTATGTGGGGCTGAGGATCAAACCCAGGGACTCACATGTGCGAGGAAAGTGCTATATCACTGAGCCACGATCCCAGACCCAAGAATACAGCTCTTTCAAATGTCTCTTGCTTGTGTATTTGCTTGCATATTGGATCCACAAACATCTGAAATTTCATAGGGTATCCATATCATTCACTCTTATGTTTCATATGTTAACTCTGTGACAAGGATTAATAATCATCTTGAAAAGTCAAGATTTCTTTTTTTTTTTTTTTTTGAAAAAAATCACTCCAGGCTTATCTCTTGACCTACATCTCAAATACACTACTTATTTTTATTTTATTCTTTTTTATTTTTATTTGTTCTTTTTAGTTATACATGAAAGTAGAATATATTTTGATATATTTATACAAGCATGGAATCTATCTTATTCTAATTAGAATTCCACTCTTGTGGATGTACATGATGTTGCGATTCACTTGGGTATATCAAATACTGTATTTTAAATGGTGGCACAATTACTATTTTACTCCTTCTGTGTGTGAATCCAAGTTTAAGATAAAGATTAACCAGTTGTTGTCGTGTTTATTGAGACTTAAGCCACATTTTTTTGCCATTCCAAGTAAAGCAAAACCCAAAGTTTATTAGGTCTGTCCAAAAATAATCATATTTGATGTTCTAAGGATTTTTTAGATACTAAAGATTTCTATGCATCTTTCCCAAACTTCCCAAACCATACTTTTACAAGAAAAATCCTCTATTGACTAAATGATACCCAATAGATTTTGAACTGCAATTAGATGACCTTCTTTACATACATATGATAAAGATAGCTTTACTTAAATGAAGTACATATCAGCATAAATGGATTCAAAAGATTCACAAAGCTGGAAGGAAACAGAGATTTACTCTATTACTAATCCAACCCCTTCATTTTAAAGAAGAGAAAAGAGGAGGGATAGACTTTTCAACAAATATTGTAAGAACAAGAAGATATCCCAGTCAGGAGTGAGAACGTAAGGGAGAAAGGAAGGAAAGGAAAAAAATAGAAAAAGAAAAGAACCTTATCCCAAAACTCATACCACGTACAAGTATTAAGTCAAAATGGACTGTAGCAGCTACTGGTTCCTTCAGCTGTTCACCCTACAGATAGCCACTGTGGACTATCCAGCGTTTGCTTGTGTAAGTCAATCTAATAAATCCCCTTTTTCTAATCATAATTCCTGTGGATTTTGTTCCTCTAGAGAACCCTGACTAATATGAATAGTTTGCAAATACTAAGGGAAGTAGAAAGTATACAATGGAGGGTAGAGAAGGAAGCTATAAGTTCTGATTAGGGAATCAAGACAGCTTCACAAAGGAAGTAGCATCTTAGGAGAAGAACATGCCTATTTGTTTTCCTTTCTTTGTTCTTTGGCAATGGTTAGACTACCTCAAACTAACAGAAATAGACATTTTGACCACCAGTTTAGAAGCAGGAGAAAAAGGAAGGGATCAGACCTTTTCTTTCCTGGCAGCAATGTTCTCCTGAAAGCTGAACATTGCTTTTACAATCCCAGGACCTTACTCATGGCTTAGACGAGAGGTAAGTATAGAGAGTCCCCTTTCATCTTTGTCTTCTTCTTCAGTAAAGTCAAATATGACTCTTTCATGCCGGCTGCATTGTTTCAAGCTCTATGTTAGGATGTTATTTTATTCTAGCTTCCACTGGGGGCATGGAGTAGTGCTATAATTTAGATCTTAAATGTGCCCAAAGGTTCATATGCTCAAGTCTTGGTTGCCAGCCCAGGGCGCTATTAGGAGATGGTGTAACCTTTTGTAGGGTGGGAGGAAGTTAGGTCCTTGGGCATGGGGCTTAAAGGTGATAATGGGACCTCTGTAGATCATGGAGAGTCTGGAAAGATTGAAAAAAAAATGTGGGCTGGCCACAGGGCTGCTTCTGAGGAAGATGGTGGTGTCACCAACTAGAGCTTTCTCTATAGTGGTCCTTAGTGGGGTTGGTAATGGAGGGCCTTCATAAGGATGGGATCATACATTGTATAATTATTTTGTGAGATTCATCATCTGTTTGTATGTAACCTGTTTACTCACTGTTTGCTGCTTTAAATCCTATGGATAAATGCCTCATATGCTACATACCCTTGTTCTGTTACTGAACAGTTGTGCTGTTTCTGGTTGTGTATTCTCCTTAGTGCCTGAGGGTGAGGCTATTCTTCTGGATGGTGTGCAGAGTCAGTGGAATTTTGGAAGGAAAGAAAAGGGGAACTTGTGTGTGGAGCCTGGCTACAGAAGTGCAGAACAGGCCTATTGGCACCAGGGGAAAAGGGCACTTCAGAGAATTCCTTTGATGTTTCCTGCTGTCTGTAAATGGAGGGTGTACTTTCCCCAAAGCTATGGTCAGGAGGTTTGGGTGACATGGGTCCAACACCCCCACCTTCTGAACTGGGGCTCTCTGACACCTATATGTTTCTGGGGTTAAAGCCAACTCTGTGAATAGAGAAGCCAAAGGAGTTTATTGTAAAATGCTGCCCATGGAGACAGAGGAAATATCACCAACTGGCCAGTAACTGTGTCTCCTTTCCCAGGATGGGCATATCTCAACAGGTTTGCATTTGGGAAGTCTTCTGGGTGGCAAAGAGCAAGGCACACATGGGCACTTGCCTGGGCAGGAACCAAGCTGTGGCTTCACCTGGGTGAGGCTGTCACAAGCTCTGATGGAGTTGTTGTCTTTTGCAAACTGGTCTTAAATGTAGGTTGTCTCTAGCTAGACATGGAAGCTGTAGAGTTGAGACAGGGAGCTCTGCCTAAGAAACAAAGTGAATTGCAGTGAGTAGCTGATTTCTTGTAATGTGGATTGCATGCATAATTCAGTCCTGTTTTGAGGTTTAGAAAGAAATGGTCTAGGGCTGGAACAGTAGCTCAGTGGTAGAGCACTTGCCTTGCACACATGAGGCACTGGGTTTGATCCCCAACACCACCTAAAAATAAATAAATGAAGATATTTTAAAAAATTGGTCTATGTAAATCTAATGAAATAGCAAAAATAGCACTATTATGCTTCTTTGGAGAGTATTCCTTTGGAATTGTTCTTGGACCCTCTCCCCTGGTTGAGACCTTTCTCATGCACATGGCCTCTTACTGCACCTCCCAACTCATCTTCCCTTGTCCCCAGCACCCCACCCCCAGATGGCCTGACATAAGGGAGACTGGGTATTGCAGTGGTTGGGAGGCACAGGGTCCTGAAGCAAACTATGGCTCTGCTGCTTATTTGCTGGGTGAACTTGGCAAGGGACTTCATTGCTCAACAGGCTGTTGCCTTAGTTTCAAATGAGAATATAATAGTACCTCCCTTGCTAGGTTGATAAGAGGTTAAAAGTATTGATTCATGGAAAGCACTTAAACAGTGCATGACCCATAATCAACTTTAACGGTTATCTCAATCTTGATCCATTCTCCATTCAGAAGCCTGCTATAGAAAGGAGACCAATGTTTGATCTGAAATGGGATACTTTTTTGGCCTAAAATTTTAATAGGTATTTCCTGCCTTTACTTCTTCAATAACCTGTGCATTCTGGCTCAGTTTCCCAACCCTGTCCTCTTAAACTGACTGACATTGATATAATTTTGCCATCTGTTGAAGTCACTATTGTTTCTGAAGAACAGGTTCCCTAGGAAGTGAAGGGATAGAAAATAATATTCCCACAAGATAGCTCCTGAAGAAAAATGGGGGGAACAGTGTGGCTCAGGAGGAGGGAGGAGAAATTAGCCAAACAGTAAACCTCTCCCAGTGCTCCCCAATAACAATGGGCCCTGAGGGGTTAAAGCAAACTTTCATCCCTTCCCAGATTCATCTCCAGCATCTCCACCTAAAGCAAACATTTACCCCTTCACAACCCAGGTGCATCTTGAAGGAAGGAGGCAAACACTGAAATGCTGGGCCCCGGACTCCTCCCATTGCAAATTAGCCCTAAAAGAAGGCATAGCAAATATTGAAACTCTGGGAAACAATGGACCCCAGAAAAAGAAAAGCAATGGGCAAGATTTGAGTACTCATTCTGCAGGATCTTGAGTTTCAACCTTTTTACACCTACACTCCTAAGCTAAAGTTTTAACGTGTACAACTACCTGACTGTTCAGACTCTGTGTGCATGGCTTCCAATGATTAAGCCATCCTCATTGTACCCTTTAAAACCAAAATTCCCTGTGTAACTGATGACCATTTTGCCATCTGGAAAATAAGCCCCGACGGTGCCCCAGTCTGCAAATGAAAAAAGGCTTCTCTGAATCCTCTGAGGCCTGCATCTGTCCTTTTGCACTTATAGGAAGAACAGTTCATGGATCCCCTTCTTCCTCTGAACTGGATCTAACTAGTCAGTATCTATTTCCTGTAACCAAGAGACTGTGAAGGAAAGCTAAAGTCATCAGACATGGAAAGTGTTCTCCAAGCAGTTCTGCACATACACATTACTTTGTGTTCAACATTCTAAATCCATAAAGCTCACCCTGCCTTTTATTGTGCATTGTGAAATTAACCCCAAAATCTTGTCAAATGAATGAATAACAGGGCATATCCAGAGCTACTGGAAGCAAAGACTCCATGGCTGAGGACCCCACCAGTGTTCACGGCTGTTATGGTTTGGATGTGAGGTGTCCCCCAAAATGGAAGAAGGTTTGGAGAAGAAATTATTGTTACAAAAAGCCTTAATCCAATGTTGAATTAATCCCCTGATGGGGATTAACTAGGTGGTAACTGAAGGCGGGTAGGGTGTGGCTGGAGGAGGTGGTTCCCTGGGGGCACGGCCTTAGGATATATATTTTGTATCTGGAGAGTGGAGTTTCTGTACTTCCTGATCATCATGTGAGCGGCTTCTCTCTACCACACTCCTCTGCTATGATGTTCAACCTCACCTTGACTCCTGAGGAATGGAGCCTCCTGCTGTGGATTCAGACTTCTGAAACCGTGATCCCCAAATAAACTTTTCCTCCCTAAAATTGTTCTGCTCAGATCTTTTAGTCACAGCAGCAAAAAAAAAAAAGAAAAGAAAAGAAAAGAAAGCTGATTAAAACACCAGCATATGTGGGGTGACAGGATGTGGAGGCAAAACAACAGAGGGGCCTGAGTTCCTGCCCTCAGCCCCAGTTGGGATTTTCAGACACTGACATGAATCTCTGGAGGCCTGGAGGCTTTGGAGGGCAGGGCCACCTGGTGAGTTGGGACTGGAGAAGGTGCTTTGGGAGCTCAGCTGCTGGCCCTCTGCCCTCCCCCAGGATCACACAGAAGCTAAGAGTGGGGTTTGGCTGCTCTGGTTCTTACTTGCCTGTTCTGGGTCTGAACTTCCTATGACCCAAGTTCATAAAGAGACTGAATGGTGGAGCTTTTCCCAGCCTCAGGAAAGGCCACTGGGGGTGTTGGCAGGCTGTCAACTACAACTGTACCAACAATGCTTGTTTGAAGCACAGTTAAAGGAGTTGACAACTATAGTATCAAAATTGGAACTTGGTGATATTGAATAACTTTTTACTCAACTCTGCTATGATTCCAGGTGTTGACTAAAGACTGAACTTCCTTTTTCTCCCATGTAGTACTCCATGCCCTTCCCTGCCCCTCTGAGGGCCTGCTGTGATATCACAGCCACTCTCCTGGTAACTCCTGATGTCACAGACACCAGGACCCATAGCACTATGACTTCACTGCTCATTCACTGCACCAGTCAACATATCCCAGCCCAGAGGCCAGGGAAGCATCTGAGCCTTTGGATTCTCTGGTACCAACAAAGGTAAAGGGGAGCAGCAGCTCACTACAGCTGGCACAGAGAACCCAGGAAGACACCACACCGACTTCTTCACTTATTGCAGGTGGAGCACTGGTCAGGTGCCTGAACATGACCTATTCATGATCCCCTGGTTTAGGGGCTCAGGACCCAGCAGCACACAAGACCCTCTGGGCCTACTGGGCATTCAGCACAGGGCCCTAAATGGGAAGAGGAGGCCCAGAAAGAGGAAAAGGCGATGGGTCCCTAAACAAGACACACCTGGCACCAAGAACCTCGATACATGGGCTGTACCCTGGTCCCCAACCACCCTATCTCCTAGGAACTCCTGTGGATAGCAGGAGGTAAGGAGAAGCAACAGTGGGTGCTGGCTCAGGTGGTGCTACCTCCTTGCCTTGTTTCACCAATTCCAGTTCACCTGTGCTCCTGCCCAGGCTAGAGCCTAGCCCCAGGCTGCATCAGCCCAATATGGCAGTGGCACTGAAAGCCAAAGTGGTCACAGCATCTAATGTGGCCAGGACAGGAATATAGGAACATTTTGAATAAAAAATTATACAAAGTCTGACAGGATGACTTCAATTTATATAAAGGTAAAACATACAACAACTCTAACAAAGAGTAGATGACCCAGCTATCTGTATGTCTTTCAGACTTCTATATTTTGTCTAATTGGTCAAATATGAACTCTAAATGTACTGTGAAGTTGGTAGGATACCTAGAGTTGTTCCCAGAATACTTAAACAATGACAAACTCAATAAAAACTGAAGAACCTCAGTATGTAGAAAACACACAAAATAAGCAGTTCCAACATTCACATACAGGTTTTTATAGAACGCAAGATTGGTTTTTCTTGGCTAAAAACCTAGAAAAAGCAGTATAGGTCACAGGGTAAGGTGACCCACCCCCCGGTGCCTTTCTTGCTCCACATTTCAACTGCCAACCCAGAAGACACTGGGTGGTGTCTGCACTTATCTTCTCAGTATCTGTCCCCTTCATTTATTCCAGGTAAGGGCAGGAGGAAACACAGTGACTGATCCCAAATCTACCTCCTCACACAGATGCTGCTACTCAGCCAGAAACTCTGCTAGCCATTCCCCCTGTGCTAGGCAGGGACTATCCCTGACAAATCCATGACAGCTCTGGAGCCTGGGCATGGACTGAAGGATCTATGCAATTTAAATAGCTCATCACCCTCAAATCCAATACCCACAAACCTCTCAAGGAGATTGGGAAACATTAGTGGGTCCAGAGGCCTGTCTTCCTTGGTACCCAGGCTTGGAGCTCTGCAGAGAAAACTCCATGCCCAGAGATCTAAAGGTGGAGCTAAGCAGACCTCCCAGGCCTCATGTGTGAGGTATGCCCACAAAAAATGTCACAATGTCATCAAGAGCTCATTCAGCTCCACTGGAAGCTTCCCACTGTTGAAGGGGAGGGGTCTTTGCCCATTACACACCAGGCATCCCTTGGGAGCCTCAAAAAACAGTGGAGAAGAGCTCCTGGTCTCCCTTTTCAGCCTCAGAAATTGCCTAGAAGGAGGCCAAGTACAAGGAGGTAGCAGACACAACAGTAAGGCAGACAGAAACATGTAGGACAGGGATCCTCCAGGAATCTGCTCCAGTGGCCATCACTGGTGCCTCTTTTGTCTGGCAGGAAATGTAGCTCTCCTGTCCTCCTTTTCCTATTCAGAGACTTTTCCAGTACTACTACACACTCCTGGCCTCAACCCCAGTCTCCTTGCTGACCCTGTTTCTGCCTTTCTCCAGTCTGAAGATCTGGCAGCTCTAGCTGTATCTCCAGCTCCAACCTTTGCTCAGGCCAGCCAGCCCTTGGGTAGCACAACCTAGGGAGCACTTGGGATCTCACTATCCCAAAATCCCACCTTACGTACCTGGACCAGCACTCAGCCACTCCTTGCTGTCAGCTGAGCTATATTCCCCACTGATACATCCACTGCATCTGCTCTGCAGCTGCGACACACACACAGTGCTGCAGGCATTTGGCCCCCAAATAGGCAGGTATCCTCAACAATGGCTAACAGCAACCCAGTCATGTGGGGTCTTAAGGTGCCAGCAGCATCAATGGGATCTTAGAGGAGGGAGCTTCTCCCAGATATGATATCCAGCCTTGCAACATTGATCACCTCTTCAGTAAAAGAGAGACCCCAAGCACCAAACATCACTCTGGTGCTAGCTCAGCCTGAATGCCTGTAGCCCCAATGACCAGAGCACCTCCATGGCAACCAAGGGACATAAAAGGGATGAAAAGTAAGCCCATGTAAGGAACCACTGGTGCCCTTAATTTTAGTGCCAGCCCCAAAATTCTCGACCAAGCAGAACTCCTTAAGTTCAACTTGGGGGGACAAGCAAGAACCCCAGAAAGTCTGCCTCCAGTTGCAAGTCCATGCCCATGGCATCATTGAGATCTGGGAATACAGACTTGCTTCCAGGTCTGATAGTGGCCTTGGGAGGACTGAGCATCTGTGAAAACCTGCAGCACTTCTAACCAGAGCACCTCCACAGGGAACCAAAGGACAAAAGATGAACAGCAAACATGTGCAGGAATCCACTAGTGCCCCTATATTTACTGCTAGGCACATTCCCATCCCAGCAGAAATCCCCAAGTTCAACTTGGGAACCAGCACCACCCTCAAAAGACCACCTCCAATAACTTGTCTGTCTTCAGTGGAATCTAGGAACACAGACTTGCCCACAGATCTGATATCTGCCTTTGGGTAATGAGCACCTCCTCCCAAAGAGAAGGAACCTCGAGCACCAGACAGCACTATGGGGTAAGCTTGGCCTGAAAATTTGTGGCACCACTAGCCAAAGCACCTTCATGGTGACCAAGTTACACAGGACAAAGAGCAACTGTGTACTTGGTGCCACCCATGCCCTGCCTTTCAGTGTCATCCCCAAAGAGTCACCCAAGCAGAAATACCCAGTTCACTTGGGCACCAGCATCACCACAAGCAAGGCTGCATCTAGGTATACATCTGTGCTGGCCTCTCACCCTGGCAGCTCTGTTTCTCATGGGGAAACAATGAAAAGAAACCTTGCCTTTAGGGGCCCATCCTCATCCATCCTGGGCTCTGCTAGACCAGCCACTAGACCATTTTCAGGGCAGGAGCCCTTCCTGCAGGGTCCAAGAGGAACATGTTTTTCTTAGATAATATCCACCTTCTCCCTCATGGGACCTGATGTGAGCCTTATTTAGATGCATACCACAGGTCTTGCCCTGACCTCTGTGATCCTGGGGCAAACTGGAGACACAGTATCCCACTCCTTCCTACTTCCTAGCAAGTCTGTTCTCAAAGCTGGGTAGTATGTGATTGTCATCTTATTTGGATCTCTGGTTGGGGTCCTCACCACTACAGAAACCGGCCCTCAGCCTAGCTGTCTCTGGTTTCTTTGTTGTTTGCATTCTTTGGGGCTGTTTTTCCTTAGGCCACCTGTATGGGTGGGGAAATTTGAAATTGGCAGATTTGTGGTACAAGATCATGAGAAGAGTTTTCAGGTACACAGAGGAAACAATGTTTGGGAGATCTCTGTTTTAATTTGTAAGTATGGGAATACTAAGCTCATGTATCTCCATAGAAAGAATTTTCACTGGCTGCTTTGCTTTTAGCTATAAACCTGTGACCATGAAAAAAAGATCTACCACTGTAACAGCATGGCCTACAATTGTGCTAGACTCATGGAAAAATGGCCTTTAAATTGGTCACTGAATTATTACACTATTATGCAACTAGAATCGCTTTATCAAAGACCAGGAAAATGGGATGAAATACCATGTTTTGAATCTTTCACGCTTTTATATAATCAAGACTATTCTAAACTCATGGTGCAAAGACCTCAAATACCAAAACAGAGGCCTCTGCCCCCTGGTGGAGGATGTTGGAAGAGTGACAGGGTGTGGTGAGTGATGCTGAGTCAGTGCTCAGTTTATGGGATGTAGTCCTCCAGGTGTCCTGATTTTGACCCCCACAAGAGAATCACAGATGACAGGATGACTAAATCAGGATGCCTGGAGGGCTTTGCAGGTAACTTTAACATTAAATCTTTACTGTGGGGAAAGTGGGGCAAAGAAGAGGTGACTTAAATGCCCCTTGGTAGCCACTGCAGGAAGGTGGATGAGCAGAGGGCAGGGGATGCCACCTGACTGCCTCAAGGACACTCTAGGTTATAGGTCCTAGGGGCAGAGGACTTCACAGGCCAACATTCCTTCCCACCTGGACCACTGGCCCTTGAATCCAGGTTTCTGAAGGTGGCAGCCACCGTGGGCTCACCTCCATGCCATTGCTCACATAGTGACTCCAACCAGGTCCTATCCTGCAGGTTCCAGCAGGCTGCTTACAACTCACGTTTCAAGCTTCAGCCAAGGCATTGGCTTCCTCCTTCTGGAAGCTTCCTAGATTCTTTATATCCCAAGTAGAGACAATGTGTTATCCCCTCCATGTTCAACTAACACCTTTTTTTTTTTTCATTCAGAATGTTCCTATACTCTGCCCTGGCCACACTGGTTTTTCTTCCACCTCAGCTTTTAGCCTCCACTGCCATATAGGGCTGGTACAGTGTGGGGCCAGGAGCACAGGTGAACTGGGAAAAACAAGAAGACAGGAGGGCAGCACCACCTGAGCCAGCAGCCACAAGGCCATTCCTCACCTCTTCCTGGTACCCATAAGAGTTTCTGGGATGTAGGGTGGATGTGGACAAGGGTACAGTCCATGTGTCCTCTCCTGGTGTGTTTGGCTTAGGGACCTGGGTTAATACTCTGAACCTACTGAACATCACCATTTAGTACTGAGGAGTGTCAGTTGTTTACCCTTGCAATCATATGACTGATTGGCAGCTGTGGTTCACTACTGCTCACCCAGCATCTCAAGAGGCATACTGCTTGTCCAGAGAAAGATCAAAATTCAAAATTTGAAGGATGATTTCTACTGATTGCATGTCATTTTCAAAATAATGCACAGCTGAAATAATGTAAGTCAAACCATCATTAAATCAGGGAGTGCCTGCATATACAGTTAGGACTATCCATGGTTTCAGGCATCAATTGGGGGTCTTGGAACACATCCCCTGCAGAGGAGATAACTAGTCTATTTCTGGATTCTCTTCTCTTCTGGTGTTTTGTTTGTTCATCCTGACTCCGGAGGTATCCTATTTTCATCTGTACCTTTAAAGCAAACCTTAAGACCTGGGGGTAAACTCTTCAAGCTTTGTTTTCCTTAATTGAGATTTCTTGAATATTCTAGTCCTCTTGTATGTCCCTATATACTTTGGCTCACTCATTGTTTGGTTCTTTGGGTCCAGAGACAAAAAGGTTTGAGAGTTTTTGATTTAGAGCCTGAAGTCCAGAGTCATATCTTAGTTCCCCAATTATTAGCTGTGGAACCTTGGCAAATAATTTAATTTTCTCCATGATTTTTCCTCATCTCTAAATTGGGACAACAATAAAACCTATAACATAGTGTTGTGTTTGTCAAATATTAAACATTCTATGAATGTTTGTGTGCTTATTAAATAGGACAGACACATATATTTTAAAAGAGTATGAAGTCAAAGAAACACAAAGTCTAAAGAATCAGAAAGGAAACATGAAATTTCTTGAGAATCTCAGGATACTTAGAATACAGGAGTATCTACTTCATTTAAAAATAAAATTACAGAAAGTTTACAAATATACAAAGTGTACAAAATCCATTGTATTTTTCTGTTATCTATAAATTACTGAAAGGTGAAATACAAAATAACATTCACAGAAGCAGCAACAAACATGATCTATCTAGGGATTGATTAAACATAATATGCATAAAACTTGCACAATGAAAACTATAAAACATTGCTAAGAGAAATGCAAGACAACCTACCTACATAGGGATATAGTCTATGTTCATGGATTAAAAGACTCAGCATTGTTAAAATGTTAGTTCTCCCAAAATTGAGCTACAGTGCAAACCCAGTTAAATCCTAGCAGGCAATTTTGTAGAGATTGACAAATTAATTATAAAATTAGCATGGGAATGTAAAAAATCTAGGAGACCCAAACCAATGTGAAAGAAAGAAGAATCAAGTTGGAGAAACTAAATTACAGGTTTTCAAGACTTACTATAAACTATGGTAATCAAATTCAGAAAAAGCATAAGGACAGACACAGAGAGCAGAAATGGACAGTCAATTAATTTTCTACAAACATGCCAAAATTATTCAATGGAAAGGAAAGTCTTCTAAATAGATGACACGGGGACAATAGGATATCCACATGCTGAAGATAAACCTCAACCCTTACCTTGTATACTAGGCAGAAATTAAATCAGTATAGATCATTGGCTAACAAAAGTACTCAAAGTATAAATTGTCTAGAAGCAGAGACATTTTCTGATCTTGGGTTAGCCAAAGAATTCTTAGGAGAAAAAAACACTTATACAAAAACATTAATATATTACATTAAAACATTAATAAATTGGACTTCCTCAAAATTAGAAACTGTTCATAAAAAGAGACGGTCAGGAAAATAAAAAGACAAGCCACACTGTGATGAATAATAGTTACAAAACACATTTCAGATAAAAGACCTGTATCCAGAATGAATATAATACATGCTTGCCATTCACATACATATATGTCCATATATATTCTCAAACATGCACATATTCATACACATTTATAGATATACATTCATATGTACATATATAAATGACAGATAAATATATGAAAAGGTGCTCAGGTTAAATCCCACCTCCTTCATGAGGAAAAGACAAACATTCCAGTCTCTAAATTCCTATAATTTGAATAGTTTTACTCTTCCACACATA